>QKWP01000097.1:0-17722 GCA_003550325.1 Gigaspora rosea | reverse complement strand
ATTTTTTTTATTATAATATATAATATATGTAATATTTAAAATATAATATATAATAAAAAATAAAATTTTATATTAAATAGCGAAAACTTGCGAATATTGTATATTTAATAATTTAAAATATTATATAATAATAATAATAAATAAAAAAAATTTATAATTAAATTGCGAAAACATGCGAAAACTTGCGAAAACCTGTAAAATGTTCAAAAAGTATGATTATGTGAATATAAAATTATTAATTGATATCATATTTGATATAACCAGATATATATCGATTACTATCACTATCGATAGTAATCGACAGGGTATTAACCGGATATTAATCGATTACAATCACTATCGATAGTAATCGACAGGGGTGATGAGTATCGATATATATCTTACCAGTTAGTAATCGATATATATCTATATATAAAATTTGCTGATGATAGCTTCTGAATTGTTTGATAAGGCAGGTTGAAAACAAATCCATATATTTATAGTTTATTTTATGAATTAATTTTTTTAGAGTTTAATGCTAATATTTTGATGATTTAATAAATTTATCAAAAGCTTGCTATAATAAATATAATCTCACAATTGTTTGCCTCGATATATGTATATTCTTCTTCGTATTAAAGTTATTGACAAAACTTATTTTAAATTTATACAACTTTAATATCAGATTTCATAGAACTATATTTATATTCAAAGAAAGTATATTATAACTATGAAATAGGCTTGAGTATAATACAAAAATTTCCATATACATCCCACACGTTATGCTGTAAATATATCAAAAAATCAAAAATAAAATTACACATAGAGAAGTTTATGTTTCTAAAAACAATCGACTTTGGTAACATAACTATTAACCAACTATAATAAGTATCAATTATTTTCATTAGAGAGCTTCCAGAAATTATGTAATTTTTTGTTACTAATAAATTTCAAAATTTTATGCCACCCACCCACACCTGATACCCTATTAGCAATCAAATTTTATATTTTTTAAAAATTATTATATGCCCAATTTTTGAAATTGATAATAACTTTTGATCCACTGGTCTGTTTTGTATGATTTAACTACCAAAATGCTCATCTCAATAAGACGATTCTAACAAGCCCAAAATCATTAAAATCTAATTACAGGATCCTATGATCATTCAACTTTTTCGTAAGGTTAATAGGAATTTTTTAAAATCACTAAGTAAATTTGTTTAACATTGAATAACTTTTGATCCACTGGTCCGTTTTGGATGATTTAACTATCAAAATGTTCGTCTTAGTGAGACGATTCTAACAAGCCCAAAATCGCTAAATTCTAATCACAGGATCACAAGATCGATAAAAATTTGTATTGTTATTAACAATACAAATCTTCATCAATTTTGGTATTCTGTGATTGGAATTTAGCAATTTTGGGCTTGTTAGATTCGTCTCACTGAGACAAACATTTTGGTAGTTAAATCATCCAAAACGGGCAGTGAATCAAAAGCTAAAGAAATTTACTTAGCAATTCTAAAAAACCTCTATTAAATTTACACAAAAGTTGAATAATCGTAGGATTCTGTAATTAGATTTTAACGATTTTGGGCTCGTTATAATTGTCTTATTGAGACAAGCATTTTGGTAGTTAAATTATCTAAATTGGCCCAGTAATCAAAAGTTATTAATAATGTTATAATTTTATACTTTTGGCCAGAATTATAAAATTTTGACCAAAATTTTAACCTGATATTTTGGCGACCCCACCCACCCACCCAAAAATTACATAATTTCTGGAAGCTCCTTTACCATAAATAAAAATTAATTTGTTAATCATCACATGATCGATACTCCTGTTCACCTCTAAAATATCAAATCTAGTCATAGCTATATTTTATAAATATATATTATAAACTTTTTTCTCTTATATTCATGATTTATAGGCCTGATCATACTAATATTAGTTTGTTTATTGAGTAAACATGTTTTGTCCAAATAAGTAATCATATATAATTATTTATTATGGGATTTGATTTTTTTTTATTGAATACTATGTATTAATATTGGGTTTGAAAATTTCACGCACCTGCAGGGCGTGCATACTCATGATTGACTAATCAAAACTGATTATATGAACATATAATCAATTGTTTGTAACCGGCCAATCAACATCAATTACAAATTTTATAAAAAAATTTTAAGATTTTAAGATTTTTTTATTAAAAAAAAAAAGCATACAACAAATAATAAAATGATTTTTTAAAAAAAAAACACAAAGTGCCGAAATCCAAACCCTAAAGGTGGTAATAGATATTATATAATTTTTAGGGGAAGAGAGTGTCTCTGAAATCTTATATTAAATATAGAAGTTCATAATAGCCAATCAAATTTCTCTTATGTAGAAAGAGGGAGTAGGGTATAGTAAAATAATATATGTCACTACCCTAACTGAACTATAACCAAACTCTAAATCCTAACCCTAATCTAATTTATACTAAGAAATCAATGAAGCATCAACAACACTGAAAACCATGCGAAGCCACAAGCATCCACGACTTAAAGCCAAGCTGAAACTAGTGAAGAAACGTTAAGACCACCAGACTCCAACTAATAACTCCAAGAGCAACAACTCCAATAACGAAATCATGCATAGAAGAATAATATTAGAAATTACAAAAAAAAAAGAAGCAAATCAAACAACTCAAACAATGAACTTACCCAACTCCAATGATGAATCTAATAACTCCAAGAGTGACAACTCCAATTTTGAAACATGCTGGAAGAAAAGAAAATAAAAGAAAAAAAATATTAGTTAAGTCAAGACAAAAGAAAATAAAAGAAACAAAAGAAACAAAAGAAACTACTCACCAAACAAATGCCCTGAGAAATACATAGACTGCACTACAAGAATGCTGAAGAAATACACAAGGCCACTCTATAAGGACTATACTACAAAGACGCACACAAGAAAGCTGAAGAAACAAAAAAATAAAAGAAAAAAAACTGTTAGTTAAATCAATACACAAAAAATAAAAGAAAAAAACTACCAAACAAGGAAAACGTAACCATACTTTAAAAATGCTAAAAATGCACAAGACCACTCTATGAGGATGTGTGTAAAAACAATGAAGACGCACATAAGAAACAAGACCAACCACAAGAATGCCGAAGAAACAAGAAATAAAAGAAAAAACGTTAGTTAAGTCAAAAGAAAATAAAAGAAAAAACTCACCAAACAAGCCACTCTAAGAAAATGTAGCCCGCACTATTAGAAACAAACAAGACCACCCAATGAAGACGCACGCAAGACCACCTCACGAAGATGCATGCAAGAAACACTCCACAAAAATAGAAAGAACAAGGATGCTGAACCTAGAAGAAAATCTAATAGCGACGATAGCGATGAAACACCAACGACAACACCAATTATGATAAAGACCAAGAAATCTAATGGCGACACTAGTGACGAAACACCAATGATGATACCAACTACGACACCTACTATGACACCAACTACTATGAAGAGTTAAAAAAAATTAGTATATAGTACCAAAAAAGCGAAAGCAAAAAAAAGAAACCAAAAAAAACAATAATTATCAAAGATAATCATTGTTTATATATGATGCATAAGGGTGCGCAACCATATGGGTGCATGAAAAAAGTTTTCTCTTAATATTAAACCTCATCAAACAATGAGTTTTATTAACAAAAATAATTAAAATATATACTTTATTTTAACAAGTATAATTGTTATTGATATTGAAAGTTTAACAATATATATTCATAATTTTAGTTTGTCACCTGATTTGCATTGATACATCAAAAAATTTCAAATTAATTTGGCTTAACTTATTCTGCAAAACTTCGAATATTTAATGACTAAACTAAAATTTAATATATTAGATTTAGAGGACTAATATTTCCATATCCCCATTTCGATTACTTTTTGTTAAAAACTTTGGTCGAAGGCATCTTGACAACTATCTGGCCAAATTTGGTAAAATTATTTATTTATTTATTTATTTGAATTCTAGAGATTTGTAAAATTTGAATTAAAAAAAAACATTGACTTTGTTAAATGTCGGCAGGATATCTTCAAAATTAGATAAAATTTGTTGTGGTTATTATTTGACAGACATTGAAATTTTTTTAAAACTTTAATCGAAGGTATCTCGACATTAGCCTAACAAAATTCAATGAATTTTTTTATTGGAATAAGAATTCAAATAAAAAAAATTCATCGAATTTGGTTGGCTGGTTATAGAAATACTTTAATACTTCTTTAATCAAAGGTTCAAAAAAAAAATTTACTATATATCAAAATAATAGCTGCGATAAAATTTAAAGGTACAGTTTGTGTAACCATGATCTACATATGGCAAATTTTGTTTATTTTTACATTTTTCACTAAGTAAATCTTTTTTATTTCTAATAAAAGTTGTAAAATCAGATTTTCTGGTTTTAACAAAAG
Organism: Gigaspora rosea; assembly: GCA_003550325.1. NCBI lineage: Eukaryota > Fungi > Glomeromycota > Glomeromycetes > Diversisporales > Gigasporaceae > Gigaspora > Gigaspora rosea. The sequence goes on along the minus strand of QKWP01000097.1, from coordinate 13,284 downwards.
TAAAATCATTAAATTAGGTACTGTAGATCACGAGATATTATAATTTGAAACTTAAAAATTTGCGAATGCTGCCAAAAGCACATGATCTGATTGGCTAATTTACGAATTGTTACATAGTAAATCATGCGATCACAAAACTTTGAATATTTATAGATCGTGATTTACCAAGCCAATTTTAGTGTTTTTGCTACCATTAGAACCAAAAAGACTGTCTCTATAATTTTAATTAAAGGTACAAGAAATGTTTACTTAATAAAAATTTGCAAAATATAAGTAAAAACAAAAATTTGCCATCAACTGTACCTTTAATCTAACTTCAATTGAAGGTTGACAACCACCTGACTGAATTTTTTCTATACATATCTGTAGAATTCAAATAAATAAATAAATAATTTTATTGAATTTGGTCAGGTGGATGTCAAGATACCTTCAATTAAAATTTTTTTAAAAAAGTTATCACATGGGTTTGGAAATACAAGTCGCTCTCGTTATAGTGAACTCTCGATATAGTGAAGATTGGCTATAGTGAAAAATTTTTTTAGAACAGAATTATTATTACTATAATAAAAGGCTCTCAATATAGTGAATATCTCAATATTTTAAAGAAATTTTACAGCTCGAGGACTTCACTATAACGAGAGTGACTTGTATCCAAAAAGTGGTATAGAAATATCAGTTCTCTAAATTTATGCAATATAAAATATCAAAATATGGTACAGCATTAAATGTAAAAAAAAAACCTTTTTTTTTTTTACAATAAATTCGGTTAAATCCGGAAAAATATAGTGTAATTAGAATTGCATAGGACTTTTATTATGTAAGCATGAACTTTATGATTAAAAAAGGAGACAATAATGCAACCTTTTCATTATTAATTTTTACTACACTATTAAGAGCTTTGAGTTCAACATCTTGCAGTGACCATGCATCCACACTTGACATATACTGTAGTTCTCTCTAATATACAGTCATACCTGGGTTATATCCCCACTGTGTTATCCCAACTTGAATTATGTCTCCAGATTTAAACAAGATAAATTTCTTTTTTTTATATGTTTTTATATGTTTTATGTATTGAGTCATATTCCCACCCCACCTTAGTCATATCTCCAAAAATGCTCTGGAAAAAAGGTGATGTAACTCAAGTATGACCGTAATTTAACCTCTTAGTAAATATTATGAAACCTAAAATATTTGTAAATTTATTAATAAGTTAATTTTGAATATAATAATTTTTTGAAAACTAAATGGTTTAATATAAAAATTTCAAGATTTTTGGGTGCATTTTCTTAGCTTTTTTATAATAATAATTTAGGATTTTGGGATTAGTTTTGATAATAAAAGGGTAAAATGGATATTGGCAGGGTTTATATTTTTAAATTGAGGTCCCTAATTTCCAGCTTCAGCCGCGACATTATTGTTATAACTATATTGCATTTTATGACAATTACTAATTGATACATGTCATTGGTAAATTGCAAATATCTCAGTGCGTCATTTTGCAATTGGTATAAAATTAATAAGGTCATTTATTCTTAATCGACTTTTTTTTTCGAAAAAATTACATAACAAATTTAATATATTTTATTTATGAAAAAAGTTTATAGAAACTACTTAATGAACTTAATATTTATTTACTGAATATTTTAATAACCCTTTTTTTCTTTTTTTACGACAATGAATTTAACTTAAATAATAATAAATTTTTAGAAGAAAACTGGAAATTTTTGAATGTAAAGACAGTGTAAAGATAATATTGAAAGATACTTGAAGTCTTTTTTTTTTGAAAATATAAAAACAACTTATCGATATGAAGGTTTTTACTAATTTATCTTTTATGAACAAAAAGACGAATGCTAATTAATAATTGCCAAAGTTTTATTTGACACAGAACACTATTATTTATTATTAAATTTATTAATTTAAAAAAAAAACTTTATTAACAATAATCTTTTATGTTTTTATTATAAAAAATTAAAAAAAAATTTATTAAATATAGGGTGTATTTATGAAAGTTTTACTGCATTTGCGAGCAAATCCAAACCTATTAAAAGTATTTTATTTATTTTTTTTTTTGGAGAGAAATTTAGAATGGTTCTGATTTTGCCAACAAGTAAAGATGCATTTATTGACCCTTGCTGCGGCACGTAAAATATAGATGGTTTGACTCAAGAAAAAACTTGGGTTGAAACTTACAGAGTGAAGATGAAAGGTCACTATGCGAAATTTCTGAATTTAAAAAAAAATTCATTAAAAATTCAGGGAACAAAAATTTTTGTAGAAGAGTATACAAAATAGAAATACTTTAATAAGAAAATGCAACCATCGGAGTAATTTTGTATATGGGTAAGTTGATTATTTGTATTACAAGCCCGTACAATTAGTACAGTAATATTATCGGCAGCGTTATATGTATGGAACTTAAACATATGAATCATTATATTGACGCGAAATACTTTTAATGGTATTTTCCATTTTAACATTTATGCATTTGATGAAAATAGTAAATACTTAATTAGGATATTTACAACTTGTGTAAAGTATCACCCGATTTTCTATAACACTGCATTGAAATTGTGCACAATACACAATAACAATTAACGTAATCAGGAAATTCCTTTTTATGATGTTTTATCAAAAATCTCAAGCATGTGTTACAGTACAATGACTATAGAAATTAACATATTAGGTATTCCAGTAAAATTTCTAAAAAACATGACGGTTCTATATCACTAAATTCCACAAAAACTCGAATATATACTGACTATGCTATTGCTATTTAAATGACTGCAATTTATTAATAAAATCGAGAATTTAAACATGTTAAAATTAAAAAAAAATCTTTTTATTAAAGCACTAAAGGCAGCATTTTCTATTTCTTACAAAAATTTCACCAAATCGGAAGTTGGCAATTATAATTTCTTTTTAGTCGGTACTATATATTTAGAGCAAATAAACCCTCACCCAGTTTTCTTATAGCCATCAAAAGAAAATCAATGTACATATACCGGTAAGTTTATATGCCAAGTTATGCGTGGCAACGATAAGGGAGGTGTTTTAGTTGTAAAAAAATTATACAATAAAATCTTTGTAACTTATTGCCAGGTTTTAATCTTGTGTAAACCCTGACAAAGAGTTGTCAGAATACCGTTTTAGTTATTTATGTTTATGTTTAATGGCGTAACAATAAATTAAGTAATTACCTATTTAGTTCTGCAGTTGGTGATTAAGTAAGCATATACAGACTATGATCATTAAGGAAATAAAATTGGCCAATTTCCTTTTTATGAGAAATATGCAACCACACACAATGATTGACATTATAAAGATTATGCAACGATGTATAAGGGATATTACCCTAAATAGCATGTTAAGTGTACATCGATATGCTGAAAGTTAGAGCGGATCCAAATTGATTGGATTTACACTTAGTTTGGAGCATACTAGCTACTAATCTAGGATCTAATCTTCACTCTAACTCTAACAATAGTTCCAAATTAGCTCCAATTTCATTTCTACTTACGAACATATATTTTTGATCTTATAAATTATATCATTATCATTTAATAATAAATAATTCCGAAATCATCTAATAATAAATATTTCCGAAATCGAAGTTATTTCATTCTTTACTTGTAATAATAATTTTTAAAAATCATGGGAAATATTAATCATCAATCACCATTATCAAAAGATAAATCTTATGAAAAATCATCATCTTGTAGTGATCCCAATGATAAAGATTTGGTGGTTTGCAATGAAATTTGTGAAGAATCTTTATCATGTACTGAAAGTAATTGCCCTACATCAAATAGTGGTTCAAAAACTTCGTCTTTGTCAAATAATGATAATAATGAATTACTGTCTTTGGATGCATTAATGGACAAACTTTTTATCAATACACACAAATCTCTAGTGGAACTTGAAGAACACGTCCGGAAACTAGAGAATGACTTAAAAAAACAGAATGACAAACATAATGAGACGATAAAACAACTCGAAAAGCAGAATGAGGAGCTAAAAACACAGAATGAAGAGTTGAAAACACAGAATGACAAACATAATGAGACGATAAAACAACTCGAAAAGCAGAATGAAGAGCTAAAAACACAGAATGAAGAGTTGAAAACACAGAATGAAGAGTTTAAAATACAAAATAAAGAGTTGAAAACACAGAATGAAGAATTAAAAACACAGAATCAAGAGTTGAAAACACATAATAAAGAATTGAAGACGCCGAATAAAAAATTAAAAAAACATAGTAAAGAATCAAGGAAGCAGAATGAGAAATCAAAAAAACAGAAAAAACGCAGAATAAGGAATTGTAAACAGAATGAAGAACTAAAGTTGCAGGTTGAAGAATTGAAAATGCAGAATAAAGAATTAAAGAAGCAGAATGAAGAATTAAAAGCACAAAATGAAGAATTGAAAAATAATAATAAAGAATTGAAATCACAGAATGAAGAATTGAAGAAACAGAATGAAAAATTGAAAACATGGAATGAAAAATTGGAAAAATATAATGGAAAATTGGAAAAATTGAAAAAATATTTATCTCGGCTTCGTATTTTTTTATAGTGTTTTTTTTGATCGACTTTAATCTGAATTTTTATTATGCCGATACAATAATGAAATCTAGTTTTTGACATCAATATCTGTATAATATGACCATGTAATTTATCGTGCAATAAAAAAACATGCGGGATGATCTAGGAAAATGGTAGTTGTGGACTCTTACTGATTGATCAATAACCATGTACAAACCAATAAATATAAAAATTTGATCAATAAATTATGTCGAAATACTATTTTCCTAGACCATTCCTCATTTGAAAATTAACCATTACATACGCACATATGACTTACTTTCCAGTATTATTACTAATACACACGATTTTATGGTCGTAGTTTGTAAAAAAATTATTACCTACTTAAAGTTATTATAAATTTTGAGTGTATAAGTCTAAAAAAAATTTTTTTTATAATTCTTTTTTAATACATTATGAGTGATAGTTGTGGAATATAATGAGATTAGTAAAGTATTGTTTAAGGACGAAATCAGCATAAGAAAAAAATAAGCATTATTATTTGTTGTCCGAAGCGGAACGAGGACTCTACGAACGATGAAACGTGAATGCACGTCTATGCAAGTCATTGAAATAGCGTATTGATAGTTCTCGTGATGATCTGCATTCCGAAACCAGGAATCATTTTGCTTTGGACATCTATCAAATTCTGATTTCCTAGTAATATTACAATATTAACAATTGTCGCGGCTGAAAATGGTCTCGATTTAAAAATACTAACTCTACCAAATTTCATTTATACACTTTTATTATCAACCTAACCCTAAACCCTAACCTAACATTAAAAAAAAACTAAGAAAAAGCACAAAACTTTTTGAAAATTTTATTAAAATAATTAAAATTTCCAGCTTCAGCCGCGACAATCATTGAGATAAAAAATGAAAGGAATGACTAAAAATCAGTATCATTTCTAGAACGAAGTCTACCGATACTTTTATATCCAATCGGCAACTATAAATACATGTAACATAATCGTATTAAATGGCACTTTTGCTGTGACTTAAAGATTCTTTAGTGCCACTTACTGGCTCTCTTCTAGCTGCATATATTACATTTTTCTTGTTATATTTGTTAGTATTCGCTAGTGTAAGGTTGTGCAGGTATGGCTTCTAGTGTAGAACCTTCGGGCATACAGGTTTGAAAACCAAGATCTGGGTTTGATACCCCTAATAAGGCCACACAAAGTTAATTTTCGTCTTGCATTACATGGGTTTCAAAATTCCCGGTCGGTCGGTCGGATTTTTTTATTAATCTGTAATAAATTAATAGTCTTATGTTGTACCTAAGGTCGTGCAAAGTTAATTAGGCCTTGCATAATTTGCATAACGGAACCAAAAAATTGGGGTTGGCAGTCAGATTTTCTATCGTTCCTATCGGGCAATTTCGGAAAACCAGGGTCTCTACCGGGAATACCGGAGTAATATATGGGAAAAAAATTAAATAGCAAACATAGAATAATTGGCATAATTGGGACTTAAAAAAAATTTTTTTTGGAAAAATTGAAAAAATGGGTCGGTGGATAATGCAAAACGAAAAATTAACTTTGCGTGGCCTAATGATCTGAGGCCCAAGATCAAGGCTCGAAGCCCAAATATTTGGGTTTGAAACTCTTCGAAGCTATAATGTATAAATATATAAATATGATGCTCAAACTGATAAAGAAGGGATGAATTTCGTTTGCTTATGGTATAAGAAATAAAGTAATAGCATAATTACCAACTAATTACTTTCCTTAATAACCTACTATCATTAAATCCGAACCTTTTATAAACATTCATTCTACATCCTGGGCGTAACACCGTCCTGTATGATTCCATGTTGAATGCTCATTTTCCCAAAGATGTGTAAAGAAGCTTTGTACTTCTGATGGTAAAATTTTCAATAATAAATATAAAAATAAATATGTTGAACCTTTAAATAGCGATTTGAACCGAGAAAAAAAATCCTCAATCGGTTAACGAACCGAAATAATTGATGTCAACCGATTGCAACCGGTTAAGATTACTTCACGTTTTACATTCGGAAATTCTCTCAAATTTTTGTCTCCACATTGCTCGTCTTTTATGTTCGTTCACTTTCTTTTTGGAATTTTTTCGGAATCCTTACTCATTCCTGATGCCATTTACATATCGATCCTGTCAGCTGGTTACCGATTCTCAACCGGTTGTACGGGTCAACCGATTAAGATTTACTCAACCAGGTACCCAAATTTATTAGGTTTGAGTCGGTTAACCGATTATAGCCCAACTGGTTCGAATCACTACCTTTAAAACTTATATCTAAGAGTTATCACGTGGTTAACATCCTTAGATTTTTATTTCCTCTTCTGTTAAAAAAATTCCTTCGCATGGACTTAGCTAATTGTGCAATGCGAAAATTCAAATTTATCATACAGTATATCATATAACTTTGTCTATTGGTTATCATATAGCTCTGCCTACTGCTACAGTACTCTATTAATCGAAATTTGACGGTTTGCAGATCCCATGTGTAACGTCTATGCAATCCTATTGGCAGATGGCAAACTTATTTACTGATTTGAAAAAATTTTTTTCGTCTATAAATTAAAGACTTTAGCGAAATTTTCTTGCCAATTACCTGACTAATTTCAATAAAAGTTTTTTTTGTTTGAGTTTGCAACTAGGTGATTGTCATCGTTCAAAGTTTTGAAAATTAAAATTTGCTTACAGGTGGAAAGATTTTCTCAACTTAAGCAAAATCTACTCGATAACCACTTAGCCAATTTTTATAAAATTTTTTACTTAAATTCTATATGAAAGTAAAATTTTATAGAAAAATTTCATCGAAATTTATAAAGTGGTCAAGAAAACTTCGCTCAGAATTTAAAAATTGTAATTTTAACTTACGATCATGTAAATAAATTTATCACCGGTCAATAGGATTTCATGTTGTACGTGGTAATACACGTGAGGATTTGAAGACCGGGCACATATTCATCTAGTCTAGAGTATTCACAACTTTTGTATAAAAGTTCATTATTGTAATCCCAACTAATTACAAATTCATGATAGTTGATGAATCACATATGAAGCTTTATAATATATATTTAATTTTGAAAAAATTTATGATCCAAATTATCCAGAGTTTGTTATAGAGAAGTCCATTAAAAGTGAGTCTGCTATATCCTATAATTTATAGAAATTTATTCGTTAATTGTCGGAGGTCAATTTCAATAAACGAATGACGAGACAAAACACTTTGGATATCATTAGCTCCGACGTAATAGTAAGAAATCTTTAATGTATAAAGTTACATGTGGATGAGAGACAAGGTTTAGAATCTAGTGTTAACTGTATAACGTAGGATCAAATTAGCTGTATTAAATTAGTAACTAAGGGTGCTCTCAAGCATGACTCTCAATGTGATTGGCTAGTTATAGAGATTGTGCACAAGTACTACAATTAATTGAAATAACCCTTGCGGTAATTTTGCCAAAGATTCATTTTGCGAAATGCGGGTATTAAATTTTAGCCAATTAGCACAACTCTAAGATAAAAAAAGATGGTCATTGATCATCTTTTTTTTTCATCGTGATAATGAACTCGTTTGACCGAATAATTTATTTTCCACTAATCAAAAAATGGGCTCCGACTAGTGATTGGCGTCGTAAATGGCTAATTACTACAATTATATTTACTACATATATTACTACATGGTCTTTTTTAAACCGTAATTGTAGTATTACTTACTACATGTAGTAATATTTACTACATGTATTAATACTTATTACATGTAGTAATACTTACTACATGTAGTATTACTTACTACATGTAGTAATACTTACTACATGTAGTAATACTTACTACATGTAGTAATACTTACTACATGTAGTAATACTTACTACATGTAGTAATACTTACTACATGAAGTAATATGTAGTAATGTAGTATTATTTACTACATGTAATAATATGTAGTAATGTAGTATTATTTATTACACATGTAGTAATGTAGTATTATTTACTACACATGTAGTAATGTAGTATTATTTACTATACATGTAGTAATGTAATATTACTACATTAAGTAATATATAGTAATATAATATTACTTAACCCTGGTTCTAATTTATTTTAAATAATTATTTACAAAGACCAGGTTAGTTCTGCTGTATATGTATAATAATACCTATCAAGAACAATGCAAAAATGTTCATAAAAAGAAATAAGGTATCATGAATTGAATTCATACTATGACCACTTTTGTCACATATGCGCCTGATCTTCCTGCGCCATTTTACTTTTGCTCTGAAAAACGCATATATTTATGAAAAAAAAGATCCGCAAATACACTGTCCCTTTTTGGATTTTCAAAAAAGCCAATCATGATCATAAATTGCCGGATAACACCAATATTGGGCAAATTGACGAATACAGTAATTTGGCAAATGATTGGCTACACGTGCCGCTCTGCGGCACGTAATCATTTGCCAAATTACCGTTATTCTACAATTTTTGTCCAATATTGTATACTTGTAGTAATAAATACTACATGTAGTAATAAATACTACATGTAGTAATAAATACTACATATAGTAATAAATACTACATGTAGTAATAAATACTACATGTAGTAATAAATACTACATGTAGTAATAAATACTACTTGTGGTAATAAAAATTATATATAATAATAATTACTACATGTAGTAATATTTACTACATGTAGTAAATATTATTACAATTACTACTTTTTGTAGTAAATAATTACTACATTACTACATTCATGATTTGAATTACGACGCCAATCACTAGCTCCGACCCATTAATTTAGGTGCTTGAGAGCATCCCAAGTCTCATGGCCTTTTATGATGTACAAACCTTACAATTAAACAATTTAAATGCATTAATACATTATATATTTGCTTATTATGAAATATGAAATACTATACTGTATACCAGGAACGAAGTTTTCCGTAAGTGAAAACGGAGAGTATCAGGAACGGAGGTGAAAACGGAGAGTATGGTTTACCAACATGTTCAATGATGTGCGTCCACAAAATCTTGCATTTGGTTAGATGCTATGATTTCTAAATATGTAAACACGGATAATTTCGGGTTTGCAACCATATGATTAAAACGTGGCAAAATTTAAAGCACTTTGCCATTTATGGCTTATTATAACTTACTATGGAAATATTACACTATTATATATGTGTACGTACGTACATATTCGCATTTAATCAGTTGTGAAGCAACCAGCTAACATGGCCGATATAATCAAATGTGTGACCAACGCCACGTTTTCAAAATCATACCAGGAACAGAGTGATATATAATATTACGAAGTATATGGTTACTAAGGCATTTTTAATCGTGTACGTCGCAAAATCTCACAACTAATTGGACACAGTAAGAACGTGAATTTCTGCACTTAACATCAACATATGCATCACATAGTATTATATTTATCTATAGTATGGAGAATTTTTTAATCAAGCATCGCTTTAACAGGTTTTTGTCCCGATTAAAGTGCATGAGATCACTATAAAAAATTTCCTTGTTATTGTCTTTCGGAATTGCACTAGCTAAATATGCCATGAACGCATTACGTATCAAGAGGGAGCGTCACATCTGCACCTCTATGCAGAAGAGAGGACCTGTTCCCTAAAACTTTTTGGTAGTGGGATAAGTTATTTGACAATACAATTATCTGACATGCAGCTCATTAGACAATTAATTATATCATTTTGGGGGCGGAAGATTTATTTTCAACAACGCCAAATGGCATGTCTCAGTAGGCCCAGGCTAATAATTAAACGATAATCTAATGGGTTTGATGCAAATTCATTAAATCCTTCTTGCATAATAACGCAGAATAGGGCTTCAATAAATCAAAACAGTCACCCTAATAATTCGTCAGACCAATCAAGAAAAATTTAATAAGGGTTTAACCTAGATTTAGTGACTCTATTCAGGGTCCAATATACGCCGATTAGCCCATATGATACTGTATCAGCGTAGATAGATACAAACGGCGATTGAGGAAAATTCTAATATCTAGATAATTTAGAGCCTGATTACTTATAAGATTTAATTGTATATCCGGTATCTATGAGCTTTCCAGGAAGCCACCTCAAAGTTCACTAATAATCGGCATCACAATTTGAATTTTTGTGATGATCATCATATTTCGGTAATTATCATAGAACAGGATGAAATCCTTTGTAGATCGGGTTAAGGAGAGTGAAATCCGCATTTCACCCTAATGCGATGATCATAGCAGATTTCACTATTTTACAACTCAGGTTTCACCCTATCGTATTATCAATTACAGTAAATTTTCAGTAATGAAAATGTAGTTTTTGATGATATAATTTACGGCCAGTATATTGCTTCGGTATCATAATTATCGATGATCGTCACAAAATTCATCATATGCCCTACTAACAGCTGTAAGTATTTGAATTCGATACAAAATATAACTATCTACATTTGAGTTATTAACATTACTTAATTAAACTTTCCTTATAAATGCGAAATAACTCCAAAAGTGTAATTTCGAATTTTGATCGAATTAAACTTAATTCTGGACATTACTCAAACAATGCCCAAGACGTTTATACAGTTTATCATCCGTTCCTGGTTTAGCGCGACTGCGTCGTGTAGCTACTTATTAATAAAAGATTTTATTTAACATTAATTCGAAACGCTATTAAAATATATATTTGTACACATTAATTAAAATACGTTAAATAAATATTTTTGTACAAAAATAAAAAAAAATATTGTCTATTTAATGTTTTTTTGTATAAGATTTGTACAATTAACAGTTTTTCATAGGCACCCTCACAATAATCAAACACAATTTTTAGTTCAGAGATGTAACTATAAAGTATTATATTTGAAATAAATTTTATCGCTAGTATAAGCTAATTAACTGTAAAGTAAGGTATCCATATGATAAGTCCAGCATATGACATGGATAGAGTACATGAGATTTCGAAGATTTTAATTAATTTAATTAAAGGACTAATTAAACCCGATGTTCTTTTATCACCATTCATTGACTACCTTCTTTTTTCACTTGATCCTTTAAGGACTTCAATTGTTCTTTTAACTCTTCGTTTTGCGCTCGCATTGCTTCATGTTTTCTTTTTGATTCTTCCGTCAATTTTTTTATCTGTTTTTTATATTCTTCCCTCTGTTTTTTATATTCTTCCCTCTGTTTTTTATATTCTTCCCTCTGCCTTTTATTTTCCTCCTCCTGCTTTTTTAACTTGTCCTCTAACTCTTGAATACGGTACTCAAACCTATTTAACCAGGCGTTCGTTTGGATATCCTTTGAATATTCACTATAATTTGATGGGTTTAAAGATTTAGATGAATCACCTTCAGAACCGCTCGATGATCTAGAACTCAAATTTGACGCTGGAGAATGATTGTTTGATGGTGTAAAGTTGATAAATGACTCAGAATAAGAATTATTTTTCGTAGTTGAAGCACGTTCAGAAGAGTTCGATGAATCGTATAAGGATGGTGGTCTTGAACTAGCAGGGGAAGGATGCATTGGAGCATTTTTTAAAATTGTGGTTGAGGTCGAACTATCGTTGCTATTATTAACTTGACAAGTCTCGCTTTCTTTATTAATGCTTTCTTTTCTATTATTTTTATTATTTTCGAGGGGAAATAAGCTAGAGCCAAGAGAATTACCCATGATGTAAGTAAAATGTAGAATGATCTTAATTCATCTTGATATTATATAGATTTTTGCAAAATGATATATCGTTTAATTATATCCTAATTTGTTAATTATTGTTTAAGATTTTGATAAAACAAAAATGCTCATAAAGAAATTTCCAGTTTGAACGGTTGTTTACTAAATAAGTAATTACGTATTAAAGTATTTAGTTAAACTGTTGAGAACTGTAACAATATCCAAGTTGGGTCTTCATAATTGATACGATGTCGGAATTTTAAACCATTCAATTTGTGTATGTACGTACGTTGAGCCAGTTTTCTTTTTTTATTATCTCTCGTGTAACAATTTATTAAGTTAATTAATTTGTGGTAACAAAGACATTGGTTAATTCGGGAATTTCCTTTTCTATAATTTTACAATAAATAGAAATAACTGAAACGGTATCGGTATCGGTATACTTTATTAGCATGTTTTGATACATAAATGTACGTACGTATATGGAAATGCTTATGTGATCATGATATGTTTAAAATCAGTTGTTGGTAATTTCCTATTAAAGAATTACTGGTTTGAGTAGTTTGGTTTCATCCGACCGTAATGCCCAATTTTAATCAATCCTTAAGGAGGCTAATGTATCGAATAGCGTGTACAGGGTATCACATAAAATTACCCGGAAGATCATCTTCCAAATTCGTACAAATTGGACCATGAAGAAAACCGAACATCGGAAACTTGAAAATCGAATTGTAACACTAATCTGGCTGGTACAGAAATCGGCGTAACTACCGAAAAACAATCAAAACAATAACACGTAAACAACGAATATGTTAACGTGATCAAATAGATAGAAAAACGAAATTAACGTGATGTATTTTATTAATCGAAAATAATTATTTAAACCCGAATTTTTTACATGATAGTTATTCTTGCGTATTCAAATTGTATTCAAATCATATTTATTCACATTCTTATATTACCCTTATAAAATCGTTAATCATATTACTGTATTAAAATCGAAATTTATACCACAATATTTT
>QKWP01000096.1:515969-535021 GCA_003550325.1 Gigaspora rosea | reverse complement strand
GTTAGCAAACATTATCAAAAGTATTATAAAAGAAAAATAGATACTTAATTTTTGGTACCTTGATTTATATATAGATGAATAGTATATGATATCAGGTATGACGATGGGATTAATTCTTTGTCGTCATCTGATTTGATTATAAAATATAAAAATAGTGAGTTCTAGCTATATAATTTTTGGTACCCAGGTTTTTATATAGGTACTAAAGAGTTGATATAGAATATAGGTTTACAGAGATGTAAAAAAGGTAAGATGACTATTTTAGTACCCAGGGTACCAAAAAAGTGTCCCAGAACTCCCCTTTTTGCCCTACTAAGGTCCGAAACGCATCATGTAGACCCGGGTAAAGTCCGAATCTGAGAAATATCAAAAAAAAATGTGGATGCATAATCGAATTGCAAGTATGAAATTGAATTTTATAAGTGAATGCCTTCAGAGAAAAACTACTTCAGGTTTCAAGTTTATTTTTTAATAAACTTGAAGCCCGTAAAAGCATTGAGAGGTAACTATCCTAAATTTTAGTGCAAGGTATTCCCCTTGATTGGTATCCCTCTTGATTTGTACTGGGTATATTTCAAGGCTATTTGTTGTGGTGGTTTGTAAAAGAACTGGGTACAAATCAAAGGCAGATTTACTAATAATGATTTTTTTTTACTTATGGAATAATATACGCTCCTTACAAGATACCCCCATGTAATATACCCTGTTCCGCCCAATATACCTGGGGTATAAATCAAGGTTGTTATTCTGTGGAATGTAAAATACCCGGGTACCTTGCACCAAAATTTACGGTAGTAATTTGGCATTTTAAAATATGGCAAATAGTATCCTTTTATGCGTTGTTATACTATGCTGCTTGAAATGAATTAACCATTAAATTAGAAAAAACTTTCATTTTAGAAATACTATGGTTATAGCATTATAGCTTATTTGCAACACAATGGAAGCATACGATTTTGTCATAACTGAATTCCTTTATCATCCAAATAAAAAAGTGCAATTGACAAATAAAATATTAATGCAATTCAAATTTAAGTCTTTATTCAAACCGTTAATTTAAACACAAAAAATACAATTTATTTAATCCACACAGAGCATTAATTATCATAACTTCCAGAAGTAAAGATTCAAATCACGGCCCAAAGGTTTTATTTAATAAAATTGTAATCTGTAGAAACTAGTAATGGGCATGTGTATAAAATAGAAATGAACAAATCCTAAAAATAAATAACATGTTAATAAAGTGCTTATAGAAAAGCAAAAATGCGAACAAAAAAAATACTTAACATTTAGTAGTTTTATATCAATTAGTATTGTGAAGTGTTATAGACAATATATAAGCCATCAAGTAATGATAGAATAATTAGAAAATGCATAAAATAAAGAATTAATAAGTATTTAGAAAAAGCATTTGTAAAAATAATAAATACTTACTCTATTACCATGTTAATAACATTAAAAAAAAAAAAAAAGGAATTTAATAATTTATTCAGTTAAGATAAGCATACGTTTTTTCAATTTTTAACAGCTGCTCTGCCTTATTTAATATGCCGGGAGTGTATCAAGTATGACCCAGGTTTACATGAGAAGGACACCTTCCTGCATTAACAATACAAAGAAAACTTTCCAATTATATTATATAATTGGATTTGTATTCTCAATGCTAGTGTTCCGCACAGATCAAATCGGATGGATATTTTTAAAGATCCAAATCTGATCCAAAATTTCAAATCGGGTCCAAGTATAGATTCAGATTAGTATTTAAATATACAGATCTACACGGATCCGAATCCTGACTGGATTTTTATATGTGACAGATCGGATTTTTTCAGATTTTTATATGGATCCGAATTCGACAGACCGAATCTGAATCTTGATTTTTGGGATCCAACGAGTACAGATCTGGATCAGATCTGGATCTCAGATCGAGTCTGCAGAACACTACTCAACGCACTACTTATGTAAATCTGGATCACACTTGACGCATTAGGGCAGCTATTAAAAATTAAAAAACCCTTTGCCGTTAAGATATAAAAGCTTGAAAAGAAAAGTTGATACAGATACTTTATATATTTAATCAGCTAATTCTCTCACCATGATCTAAGGCACATTGCTGCCCATACTGTTTTTCTATCCAATTGATTTCGTTTGTTAGTTAACATGTCACCACTAATGCTAAATGCCTGCTCACTTAAAACACTTTGTAGCAGGTATTGAGAGACAATCTCTAGCAAATTTTGCGAGATTTGGATAACTGCTTTCATTTACCCGCCACCATTCTAAGATATCTGTATGTTGATCTATGATTGGTGTCATTAGATATATGTCAAACTCGCTTTGTAGTTCCGTATGCATTCACTTATAGATTCGTGATATTATACTTTGAGAAGGTTCTGCTATTGTACTTGATGTTTCTTGATTAGGAGGTGGTGGTGCATATTCATCTTTGTATTTATCTTTAATACTTAAAATATTATACATAAATATATTTAATAGCACTCTTAAAAGTATTCATACATTACCCCTACCTGGGTCTATAGTATGGGGTAAATTTTTAGTAAAATGTAAAAGACCCAGGTAAAAAGTAAATAAATAAATAAAAATTAAATAGAAATAAATAAACAGAATTTGATATTCGAGTTTTGTAATAATTAGAATAAATTACTTTATTATTTTTAATTTTATTATTATTTTAATTTATTATTATTACAAAACTCGAATCTCGAGTTCTGTTTATTTATTTCTATTTAATCAATTAATCGATCGATTAATCAATTAACTTGATCAACAATCGATTAATAATCAATTTTCAATTTATACCACTAGACCTTATTAGAAAAATTCTAACTTACATATCTTTAATTTGATTAATAAAATTAGACGACCATCTGAGTCCTTCGAAGTATCGAATTTTAAACCTTGGATCTAGTACAACTAAAAAAATATATAAAACACTTTTTTTTGACAATATTCGAGAAGTTTATTAGAAGCAGCTTCGCATTCTTGCTTTAGCCATTCTTGTATTATCATTTTGTCTAGTTTTTTCAAGTAATTCAAACAAGGAATAATAGAGAGGAACAGACATTAATAGTGTCAGATATTCTGATGATGAAATAAATACAGTTGCTAAATTGAATTAAAACTGTTATTTTTTGTTCTATAATACTTATTTAATATATTCGATACTAAAAATATTCTACCATCTGCAAAAGGTAATAAAACTTTAACAAGAAGTTCTATTACTTTCTATTTATTTTCAGCCAAAATGTATTGGCGTAATTCTGTTTCAGCAAAAGATATAGCATCCAATACTGTATGCAGCTTTAATGCTCGCTCACACATATAAAAGGTGGAATTCCATCGTGTTGGTATGTCAAGAATTGGCTTCAATAAAGTTGATTGCTTTAACTTTTTGCGGCATATTCGTGATTCTCTAATACTTTTTATCAATCCGTGCAAATAAAATAAAAAAAAACTATTAAATATAAAGTATTACAAGGATTTTACTCAGAGTTAATACAAAAAAAATTTTTAATGCGCATTAACATAACTGTGCTTTGAAGAAATGTATATTGCACATATATAAGATCATATTGTCATGAGCCATATGATTGGTCATTAAAATTTTTTGATCAAATAATTTTGAAATATGACATCATATCGCATAAATCACAAACCCTTGGATATGCAATCTCGTGCAAGTTACATCTCTAGCTTTAACTTATTATTAAACACATAATACAAATAAATTATATAATATAGAATGCATAAAATATTAAAATTTTAATATGTATATTAACTTTTTCTATTTTGCTTCCTACAACCCTTAACATACATTGGACAGCAAGATTTAAAATATGGTTAAAACACCATATTGATTGCTATGTATTATCAAATCTGAAGCCAGCTATACATATAGAATTGGCAAAATCACATAAAAACTTTACATTAGCAGACGCATTATCACAAGTTATTGATATTATTTTTAAAATATCCCATTTTTTGAAGACAGTCTTTCATAGTATTCGCAATTGCAACGCCTGTATGTGTATCCTCCATAAAAATAAAATCAAAAAAAACATGTTTTATTTTCCATAATTGATTTAAATAATGAATCGTAACAGCCATAAATGACTTTTCATTAGTAGAAATTGTCCAAATATCAGTTGTTATAGCTATACGTCCAGAACTTCCTGCAATTTGTTTTGAAGTTGTTCATGCTCTTCTTCAGAATTATTCATAATGTGTTGTTTTATAAGATTAGCAAAAGGTACTAAAAAAACTCATATTTATATTTATTTTACAATAACATTAATATATTAAATATATTATTAAATAATATTTTACTATCTATTTAGGTTCTAAGTAAGTAAATATAGATCTAAGTTCATCGTCTTCGATAATTTGAAATGGCTGATTATGCTTTACAATCCATCATATTACTATATCAGTAAATTTTTGCTAGCTAAAAGGTTCACTTTGGCAAGCTTTTAACATTTCCAAAACATTAGCACCACTTTTTACATTTGATTTTTTCAGTTCAGGCACTTTGCCTTTATGTCTTTTGAGATGCTTTAAAAGATTTGATGTCGTTCCATTAGTATAGACCAGTGAACTGCTACAAATATTACATGTGGTACTATCTTTTGCCTTCTTAAAATACTTCCATATGATGGATCTATAAAATAAAAAAGGTGGTAAATAAAAAATATATACACATTTTTTAAAAGTAATCTTTGTATTTATTACCCTTTAATTGTAGACACTTTATTTGTAGATGCTTCATCTGTATATGCTTCATTTGTAGACACTTCATTTGTAGACACTTCATCACAAGTTAAAGGTTCTACTTGAGATGATTTAGGTTCATCTTGGTGAGATTCGTCAGAATGTAATTCATTTTGGAATGAAGCATCTTGGTTTAATTCATTTGAATCAGTTTGGTATGATTCATCTTGGTGCGGGTAAGGTGGTTTACAGTAAAAACTACTGTAGTATGTAGATAATGACCCATGTTCTTCGAATTCATCTTGAAAATATAAATTGGTTAACATTGAAGCATAAAACAAAGAAGAAAATAATAATAAAAAAAAAAAAGCTCTAAACACAAATATTTATTTTTTTTTGAGCTTTTTTTATCGAAGTTTTTTCCATGCTCAAGCTTTTGCTCAAGCTTTTTTTCAAGCTTTTTTTCAAGCTTTTTCTCATGCTTTAAAAAAAGGGCATTTGTAAGTTTTAAACTACAGGTTTAAGTACAGGCGCTTATTAAATAAAGTTCTTATTTTTTTATCACCATATTGAATCATTGAATCATATATAGAAGGCCTTTATTGACGATATCTGATCATTTTAAATTTGGCTAAAAAAATTATCCAATTAGCATTCAGTATTATTCTAATAGACCGGACGGCGGATATTACCTGAGCGGACCTTCGCATAGGTCCGAACCCTTATCGATTCTGATAAATCATGGATCTGAACTCGGTCCGTCAACAGACTGTACCCAGATCTTTTGTGGAACACTATTTACTATATTTTATAGCAAGGTTGATCACATGTTAATTTGGAGATTGCAAATTTAAATTCATTTTTGATATTTTGATATTTAATCAAAATTTATTATCATTTAATAATTCTAATTGGTTGCAAAGAAAAGAATTCTATTAATTACTTTAACAAAATATTAATAAAATTAAATTTTGTGAACAAATTTATTTTATTTAAATAATGGTATATTATTAAATTTTTTAACTAAATTTCAGGTAATTTCTTTTTTATTATTATAATAAAGTTTTGAATAAATTTTTTTGGTTTTTTGCTTCTGTTTGTATTTTTTTAAAATAATTTAATTGTTATTTACTGATTTTTATTTTAAATTATTATTAAAAAAAAAAAAGAAATAATTAAGGTATTTATAGTTTATTTTTTACATATTTTTTATATTCTTGCTTGTAATTTATCACTTGCTTGAATAGGTTTTGTTGTTTTTTGCTATAGAGCCATTTTTTATACTTTATATTGTCTTTATATTTCTGGTAAATCCAGGATTTTTTGTTGAATAATAAAAAATATTTGATACTTCTGATAGATTTGATTTGTATTTGTTTTTAAAAATAATTATTTTTAAAAAAATATAAAATTGTAAAAAATTTACTTTAAAGTTTATATATTTTGTTATTTGCTTTATATTCAAATTTACAAACTAAATATTTGTACAAATTTAATAAAAAAACTTTAAAAATTGTTGTATTGATAATGTAAAATCTGATAATTATATTGATTCATTCTATACTAAAACAAGAAACTGTAAAAAAACAAATAACTGTAAGAGATCTAAAAGCTATATGTACAGCAACAACTAAAACAATAACAAAAACAGAACTTTTTGTAATTTTACTCCAAATGTAAAAATAACTTGCAAAATCCTTTACAACTATAAAAAATACTTTGTAAACTAGAATCAACTTTGGAAAAAAAATTTATTCAAAATTTTATTAACAATTTTTACAATTTATAAATAAATTTAAATTTGATTTATATAAGAATTATAT
The DNA here is from genome assembly GCA_003550325.1 of Gigaspora rosea. Taxonomy (NCBI): domain Eukaryota; kingdom Fungi; phylum Glomeromycota; class Glomeromycetes; order Diversisporales; family Gigasporaceae; genus Gigaspora; species Gigaspora rosea. The sequence goes on along the minus strand of QKWP01000096.1, from coordinate 528,470 downwards.
ATTAAATTTTATCTATATTATCAAAATATAAATAAATTGTCAAACAAAAAATTGTATTTTCACAAAACTTTATTAATAAAATCAACTTTGGACTTATAAGTAAAATAAAAAATACTGTACCAATTATATATAACAAATTTTATTGTTTTGTTAGTAAAATCTTTTGCTAAAATCAAAAATATTTTAAAATGTATATGAAAAGTGATCTACAAAGAAATATAGCAACAGAAAAAAAAAAGCTACCAATATAATTTATGCAAAATATTATTAATATAATCAACTTTGAATTACTAACAAAAACTATAGAATAAGCCAAAAAAATATGCAGTTCATAAGACAATTTAATCATTTTATTAATTAATTTTTTATTATAGCTAAAATATAATTCAAAAAGTATATAACAGATAAAAGGTAATCTGCAAAGATGTAGCAACACAATTTATGCAAAATTTTATTAAAATAATCAACTTCTAGTTACTAATAAAAACTGTAAAATGGATCAAAAACATAAGTTTCATAAGATGACTTTAATTATTTTATGAATAAAAATTTTTGCTAAAGCTAAAATACGATTTAAAATATGTTTTTAAAAAGAAAAAAATAATATTTTTACTAATATTGATTCAAATCCATCAAAATTTTTTGTATATCTATTCTATTTGTATATAAAATTTAATATAAGTTCTTAAGATCAAGGATTGAGCCAAGAATTTTTTATATTCTTTCATCAAAATTTTGTATTTGAAAACAATATAAAATTTTTTAATATTAAAGCTAAAGCTTGATTAATTATGAATAGTGAAATATCATATCTATTAATTCTATTAATGAAAGTTCATATTTATTTATTTTAAGAAAGTTTCTAAAATTACATTTTCAATCAAAAAAAAATTTGTAAAAATGAAAAAACCTTCTCTACTAATCAACTGTTCCAAATTCAGCAGAAAAAAAAAGAATAGAAAACTAAATAAGCAACATAGAAAATAGCAAAGACTCTTTAAGGAAAAAGGAGGACAAACAAAAATAATAAAGAGTTTGCTAATATGACTTAAAGAAAAGAGGCTTTATTAGTGAGCAAATTTAAACTTTGAATTTTTTGTCAAATTTTTTAGAAATTTTTTTGGGAATTGGGTTTAACTCTAAATCGTAGATTACCAAAACAACAAACAAAACAACAAACAATCATGTGATTTGTATAAACAACTAAAACAATAAACAAAATAAACAAACAAACCAAATCTTGTTATATCAAATACTAAGATAATTAATAAACAAAATGCAGATCCTAGAATAGAAGGTTGGATTTCTTAAAAATGAGTACCAAGCTATAAAATATGGTAGTGCAGGCTATATAGACTTATTAAAAAGGGAATAGAAATTTGTTGTACCCGCGACATGTTGCACCCCCGATTCGGCCAATCAAATTGCACGATTTTGTAGGCAAAAAATTTTATTTTTTAAAAATTCAAAATTTTACTAGTAAAATATAAAAATAAATAAGCGATATCAAAGCATATAATGTAAAATTTTATTCTGAACAACTTTTTCTAAGTCATAAAGATAGATTATCTTAGTAAAAAAACGTTTTATAAGAAAAATCAAAAATTTCGAACATTAGCACATATAAACCTTTTTTTTACTAATATAAATCTATCTTTACGTTTAAGAATTATATATAAAATTTTATGCTAAACAACTTTTTCTAAGTTAAAAAGGTAGATTGTTTTAGTAAAAAAAAGTTTTATATGTGCTAAGTTTGGAAATTTTGATTTTTCTTATAAAACGGTTTTTTACTAAGACAATCTATCTTTATAACTTAGAAAAAGTTGTTCAAAATAAAATTTTACATTATATGGCATGCTATTTTATATAAATTTTACACTTTATTATGTAAAATTTTTAATTTTTAAAAAAAAATTTTTTTGACTATAAAATCGTGCGATTTGATTGGCCGAACCAGGGGTGTGACATGTTGTGGGTGCGACAAATTTATTTTTCCTATTAAAAAAAGAATGCCTAAGAATCAAGTTGTAAATAAAGAAATAGCAGAAGCTATACAAACTATTGCAGCAAAAAATATATGTATTATTAGACAGTTTTTGGAATACTATCCAAAGTTAACTGAAAAACAACTCAAAAAAATTAAAAGAAATAAGATGAAGGAAAGTATTAGATCAATAGAAGCAGAAAAACAGGCCAAAATAGAAACTCTTCTATAGCTAGAATACAGAATGACTACTGTAAATGGCTAGATAAAAGGTCCCCCTAGATAGAAGACCCACTATGTACTATATTTGGGTGTAGATCGCAGGATCTTCTTTAATTAAATGTGGCTCTTTTTTAAAATCTAAATTGCATATTATAAGTGCAAAATGTATGTGCGTTTCAAATTTTTACACTACATGATATAAGCTCTTAGCCACATACTATACTTAGGGTCCGGAATAGGCCAGGTCAGGCTGGGTTGGGCCAGGTTTTCATAAGCCTGGTAAATTTATTTCCAAGCCCGACCCAATCCAAAACCTGGTTATAACTAGACCGACCGGGCCAGGGCCAGGCTAACTGGGCTTTATCTAGGCCCAGCCCAGCCCATTGGCTTGCATATATAGAACCAATAAAATTGGAAACAGTTGTTAAATCCAGGACACCTGCTAAAAAATTAGATAAATGACTTCTCGACTATAACGTTCTTTTAAAAGTTATTAAAACTTCTATTTATATATGTTTGTAAATACATATTGATATTAGTGCTTACCAAAAGGAAAGGGACTCTGACCTATTTTTTATTGTTTACCAGATTCAGTTATACTAGTAACATATATGATAAATAATAAATAATAAATTTGAAAGCTCGAATCTTCATTTTCCTCTGGCAGCACTCATCTGATATATATTACATACTTTAAGAAAGTTAAATTAAGTCCATCACAATGTCTAATATTAGTTATAATAAAAAAAAACTTTGTTGAGACAAATATTGACTATTATTATCGTATGATATGAGCTGTCATGACACTTTTATGTAACTACAATTTTTTTTATTAATAATATTCAATCAAAGAAGGATGTGTTATCTCACAAAGGTAAGTCTTTTCTGTAGAATAAATAATGTTGTTATAATGATTTACTCTGTTAATACTTTTATTTAATTCACTTTGCTATAAGATATTACAATAAAGAATTTTTTTAACCAAAGTATTTAAAAAAATATATATAATACAAATAAATAATTACTATTATGCTACGTACACCCAACAATTTACTACGTATATTTGAAAGCTAACATTCTAAATCTAGTTACTATATATCCCGAATCTAACTATTATGCTGCACTCAGTTTTATTATCCCAAATTTAACGATGATGCTATGTACAGTTTATCATGACGAATTTAACTACCATGCTACATCTAGTTTTAATCTCCTGAATCTAAATACAGTACTATGTCCAGCCAATATCCCAAATCCAACTACAGTGCTAAGCTATGTCCAGCCAATATCCCAAATCTGACAACAGTACTAAGTCCAGTTCTAGCTATTATGCTACGCCCAGTTTTAATATCCGTCTAGTTCTAACATCCTGAATCTAACTACCATACTATGTCCATACGGATCTAACTACTGCACTATATCCAGTTTTCTACTCTAAAATAAGATTTATTTAAGTAGAGTAGAAATAGAACTGCCTCAAGAAAAAGAAATAAAAGATATACTTAGCTTTATTTAACTATGCCGCAGCAAGACCTAAATGAACCTCAAGACCCAAACCAAATTTTCATGCCTCTTTCTGCCTACCAATTTGAGGATCAAGCTTCACCTAGTTCTAACTACTGTGCTGCATCTGGTTTTATTTACTATACTATCCTGAATCTAACTACTCCACAAATCAAAGTAACTCAGGAGATACCAATACTAAATTTTTTTGTATTTTTCTCCAATTATAAATCAGGACCCAAACAATCTTTATGAGGTCATAGCAGGGACGATAATTTTCTGTGGTAAAAACTTACCAATTCCGTCCGTGACAAAAACAAATTCTGCAAAAATTCCGTGCATTAAATTCATAATTTCTGCGTGAATTCTGCGTTGGTCATTTATAAATTCTGTGTTGGTTATATAGAAATCTTGAATATTCTGCAATCAATTTGTCATATGTCTTCAGATTATTTCGGATATTAGGCAAAAAATTTCGCCTGACCACGCTCGTATTTCAGGTTTATTTATTTTCTACATACATCAGAGCTTTTCGGAACTTTTCGAAACTTTTCGGAAGTTATATTTTTAAATCCTTGTACTTATAAAAAAGACAAATAATTTATAAATCCCTACTTTCTGCAGCAATTCCGTGCTATTCTTAATACATTCCGTGTTTACAACCTAATTCCATGATTTCTGCGGCATTCTGTGAAATGCAGAAAATCATCGTCCCTGGGTCATAGTTGAAAAATAGCTAATGAAGGGCCATTTTTTAAAAAAGGTTATATTTGAAAAGTAGGTATTGGAGAAAAAAGTTATATTTGAAACCCGCTAAATGGCAAAATAGATATATTTGAAAAAATGCTAATAGAGTAATTTTTATAAATCTTATATTTGAAATGTGCTAATGAAAAATTGGGCTATAATAGTAACCCAGCAGGTAAAAAGGAGAGAGAGGAAAAGGGAGAGAGGGTAAAAGGGAGAGAGAGGATAAAGGAAGAGAGAAGTAAAAGGGAGAGGTGTAAAAATAGTTGTAACAGGCTTTTTTCTTTTTTTTTTAAGTTTTTTTTTATTTTGTAGATATGTAGTTATGATCTAGGACATATTACGAATTAGATGAGCATAGAAAATTTTTTTAAAATTTTTTTTCATTTTTTTTTTTAGGGAACGTTCTGTTAATTGGCAATACTGGTGTTATGTACATACACACATACGTATGTAGAAGATTTATTATATTTTAATTCGTGATTCGTGAGAGATGTACAAAATTTCTATATATAGAAATGGGATATTAAATAATAAAAACAATTAATATGTATAATCTAGAGCCAGAATTAAAATTTCACAATTCCTGTCAAACCAACATCTTTTGTATTGCTAACTAAACTGTAGTGACAAGTTTTTTCTTTTTAATGGTGATAAAATCATCAAAATTGGCCTAATATATCAAGAGGTATTCTTATTTTTATCTTTGTGGCTATATGAAATTTCTTTGCAGATCTGCAAAGAAATTTCATATGATCATAAAGACAAAAATGAGAATATCTCTTGATATGTTAGGCCAATTTTGATGATTTTACCACAATTAGAAAGAGAAAACTTGTCTCTACAGTTTGGTTAGCAATACTAAAGATGTTAACTTGACAGGAATTGAGAAATTTTAATTCTGGCTCTAGATTATAAGTATTAATTGTTTTTATTATATTTAATATCCCCACATGTATATATAGTATTACTATAGTAATTCCTTCCATCTCTTGTGAATTACTAATTAAGTAATATAAATACGTATCCTTTTATTAATTAGCATTTATTCAATAATATTGAATATATCGAAATCAATAGCTATAAAATTTAATGAGCCTATTAGATACCTGTAAGCTTTTTTGTAAAGCCCGACCTGATCCTAGTATTTTAGCAGGCTTAGCCCGAAGCCAGACTGCGATAATTACGGGCCTAAAAATATGGGCCCAACTCAGACTTTTGTAGTACTGGGTTGGGCCCAGGCCCGGGTAGCCCAGCCCAATTCCAAACCCTAACTATACCCGGATCTATTATAGGTTTTAAAATTGGTAAAACGTGACAGACCCGGGTCTTGTATTCAGCCATTTACAGTAACTATAGTACTCAAGTATTTGAAAAGGAACTTAATCTCAAATATAAATTAAAATATAAACAAAATGTTAAAAATATAGAAGAAGATGTAATTATGTCATTAGAAGACAAGGAAGTTCAGATGAAATTGAGCTAAAATAATAAAAAAAATAACTTGAATCAGATCAAACAAGAAGATTTAGGTCTACAAAAAACTTATACAATATGGGATATTTTTCTTAAAAAAGGCAATTTATTAATCAAGAGATTAATGGGCCAATATGGGAAAGTTAGAAGTATTAGTTAGAACAAATAAGTTCAATAAAATAGCAGTTGTGGATTTAATAGTCAAAAACCAAAAATGTAACATCAGCAAATTTATAATAGTGTAATCTTAGAAAAGGGCCAGAAATCAGCTAATTTCCTAGAGGGGTCTGAAAAAGTGAAATTTAATATGAAGACCTGACTAAAATAGGAGTCAAAATTTTGGCCAAAATTGAATCAGCTGATTTCTGACAGCGCCCTTATATAAGGTCTTATGAACCATAATACTATAATATAAGCAAATATTTAATAATATATATTTTTTAAAATATTTCAAAATATTAAATTTTCAAAATATTTTGAAAGTAATTTTGAAATATTTTGAAATGATTTCAAAAAATTTTGAACCCTTTTCAAAATATTTTAGAACTAGAAAACCAAGCTGGATCAGTAGATCTGATTTAAGTTATCTTATATAATAATATATTCTCCAAAGGTAACCTTCAAGCAAATTATTATAATTAAGCAAAAGAACTTAAAAATCATTAGAATTAATTGTTCTTTCACGTATAGTAAAATATCAATCCAGTTCTATATCTTGTATTAATTCCAATATTAAGGGTTTCAAAATTAACAAATAAAATTGTGTATTTCAAAAATAAGATGGATTTTTTAAATAACAATTTTTTTTTTACAATATTGAATTATTAATAGAAAAAATAAAATAAGAATTTCTGGTTTTAATTTTGAAACCCTTTTATATTGTTAATTCTTTATCTAGAACTTTAGTAATAGCTTTATTTGTACTAGTTGAGTATTCATTCATAAGTGTCTTTAAAAAATTATTTATTTTTTAATTTAACATTGTCGATATGAAATTTTAGGAACCTTAAGCATAAAATGATCTTAGTATAATAAATAATTTGAATTATAATAAGGAAAATCATATAAATAAGATTTGCAATATGTCTTTTTATTTTATCAAAATAAGATTTATGAATATTATTGTAGTCTATAGCAAAGTACCTAGGTACTTTGGTCAGTGCACTATGGTAATTCTGAAACCTTTAATGATTTAATTCTAAATTAGAAACTGTGCCTTAAATCTGAAACCTCTATTATTAAAAAAGATTTATACATTATTTATAATGCATATTTAAACTTTATTATACATTAATAATTAAACTCACGAGTTAAAAATTTTATGATTCAAATTATGATAATTTTGAATTTTTCATATTGAGTCCAGTAACTACTCCAAATCCAAAAAAGATTTTGGTTTAACTGAACCAGTGGATTAAAAGTTATTCATTATTAAATATTTTTAGAATTTTTTTAATACAGTAGTAAATTTCAAAAATCTGCTAATATGAATAGACTAGGTTTATGATTACATTGGTTTGGTATGACCAAAATGAGAGTTCTAGACCTCTTCAAAATTTAAAATTTATAAATACAATACCTAAATCAATATACTGGATGCTGTTTTACTTATTGTATACTATATAGATGCATAATAATGCATTATTTTGAGGCCCTGCACATTATTTTGGAACGTGCATGAGCGATAATTTGAATTATTCCCGTTTTACTAATTGTTCATTATGGGATTTTTGCTATTATTTTTGGGCACAATTTAATTCAAACTCAATAGGTAAATAGCTTCCGACCGTCAATTAATAAAATGGGAGAATAACTCATTTATTCCCCGCTACAAGGGAATAATATTCATATATTCCCCCAGATTTTTTCTCTTCGGCTCCTATCGGAGCGAAAAAATCAGGGAAATATTTCATTATTCCCTGCTTCGTGGAGAATAAATAGTACTTATTATACTAATTTTTGAGAAAAGTTACAACTATTAAAAACTTCAATGTAATTTTATTCTGGGACGTGTTATTTCAGGACACATTGGGTGTTATTTTGAATCAAAAGTGGGTCAAATATACAATTCTCAAAAAAATGAAAAATTTTAAATAACACCAATGTGCATTATTACGTACCTATAGTAACAAATAAAGAATAATGTACTTTAACAGTGCAAAAATAGATTAAATATATATCAGATAAGCTTCTAATGCTACAGTCTATCGTACAGGGATGGGATGAAAAAACCAGATAATTCTATTTTAAAAAAAACTCTTAGCCCTATTTGAATTACTATCTAAACAAAACTAGAATAGATGCTATATATACCAATATAAAAAACTCTTCTCGTAACTGTTGTCCACTTCAACTTTAAAAACCAATTATGATTGTTGTCTAATGGGCTATAATCTATCAAAAATAACTAATAACAATTACTGTTGTTGCGACAGACTATTGAACTAAAACTTTATACAACTGCAAGATCATATATGAGGGTTGAGTAGAGCAGGACGAAAAAAACCAGACAAAGTCATATTAGTTAGAAACAATCTACTTTATCTGAAAAAATCCTGTCTCTTTAAATACTTCTAATGATTACTAAGTGAAAAATCTACTAAAAACTTATTTATGGAACATACAATAATTCAGTAAATCCATCAAACAATAAATCAATATATCAACAATCAAAATATTGATTCAAGACAAAATGCAGCTCTGATACTTTCATATTGGGCAGTGAATAAGTATTGCTCTCTCAATTTTGGGCATATAGTAACAGTGGCATTAGGTTCAATTAAATAGATGCACTCCCTTGCATGCACTATATCCAATTTAGAGAACTAGTCAAAATCCCGCAAGTTAGCTTGTATTGGTGTTAGATTAGTGTTGATTATATATTTGGTTAAATTTTTTATCGAGATTTTGTTTGTCAAAACTTCGACCCAAATCCGCTAAAATATTTAAAAAGTATAAATACTATTTATGATTTATTTCATTCTTATAGTACTATAATGTTATGTATACTTCAATTTTAGTATTCATTCTTATTGTCTGGTTTAAAATGGTTGATATATTAAAAATAAAATGTAATTGTTTATATAAAAAGTTTTCAAATTTTAATAATATGCTTAAAATTTATTTCTATATGATATATATATATGGGTTTGAAAATTTCATGCATCTGCACGGTTGTGCATCCCTTTATCAACCAATCAAATCTTAGCATGTGATAGTCAATCGAGATAAACTGAGCATCTAATCTTCTTACCCATCAATACAAAACTTTATTTTTTTATAATTAAAAAATAACATCATTTTTTATTAAAAAAAATACATTATTTTCTGGTATTAAAAAGAAAAAAATTCAACTACTAATTTAACTATAACTCAATTGTGTAATGAATGTAACATGACCAATTCCAAGCCCAAAGTGCTAAGAAGCTCTAAGAACAATATAGCGAAAGCTCAAACAATGATGACACCAAAAGAATAAAACCTGACAACAAAAACTTCAATAATGATATCAGTACTGAAAAATGACAAATCAAAGAGACAAAACTGTACAAGGAACATTCGACCGATTTTACACCTAGCGAACCTAAAAAAGAAAAGAGAATAACAAAGTTAGTGAACAAGAAACATTAAAAAAAACACACACAAAAGAAAAAAACCTAAACTCATCTAACTACCATTCCAGTACTCGATTTTACGACCCAGAGAATCTAAAGAAGAAAAAAAGAGAATAACAAAATTAGTGAACAAGAAATAGCAAAAAAATCACATATACATACAAAAGAAAGAAACCCTAACTCACCTAACTACTGTCCCAGTGCTTTTCACAAGAAAGAAACCTAACTACCATTCCGGTGCTAATTTCATGATATAGCAAACCTAAAGAAGAAAAAAGAGAATAATAAAGTTAGTAAACAAGAAACAGCAAAAAAATCATATACAAAAGAAAGAAGCCAAAACTCATCTAACAACTGTTTTGGTGCTAATTTCATTACCCAGAACCTAAAAAAAAAAGAAGAGAATAATAAAGTTAGTAAACAAGAAATAGCGAAAAAAATACATATATACAAAAAAAAAGAAACCCAACTCATCTAACTACCATCCCAGTGCTAATTTCACAACACGGTGAACCAAAGAGAGAATAACAAAGTTAGTGAACAAGAAACAGAAAGAAAAAACATACACAAAAGAAAGAAACCTAAACTTACCATAACTACTGTCCCAGTGCTGATTTCATGCCCGGCAAACTTAAAGAAGAAAAAAAGAGAATAACAAAGTTAGTGAACAAGAAACAACGAAAAAAACACACATACATACAAAAGAAAAAGACCCAAACTCATCTAACTACTGACCCAGTAAACCTAAAGAAGAAAGAATAGAATAATATAGTGAACAAAAAACAGCAAAAAAAATACATACACACACAAAAGAAAAAAACCCAACTCATTTAACTACCATTCCAGTGCTGATTTCATGACATGACAAACCTAAAGAAAAAAGAGAATAATGAAGTTAGTAAACAAGAAACAGTGAAAAAACACACATACACACAAAATAAAGAGACCCAGACTTACCTAACTACCATTCTNCATACACACACAAAAGAAAAAAACCCAACTCATTTAACTACCATTCCAGTGCTGATTTCATGACATGACAAACCTAAAGAAAAAAGAAGAGACTAACAAAATTAGTTAATAAAAAACAGAGAGGAAAAAAACACACACAAAAGAAAGAAACCTAAACTCACCATAACTACTGTTCCGGTACTAATTTCATGCACAGTAAACCTAAAGAAGAAAAAAAGAGAATAATGAAGTTAGTAAACAAGAAACAGTGAAAAAACACACATACACACAAAATAAAGAGACCCAGACTTACCTAACTACCATTCTGGTGCTGATTTCACGACCCAGTAAGCCTAAAAAAAAAAAAAAAGAATAACAAAAACAGCAAAAAAAAACACACACACAAAAGAAAGAAACCCAACTTATCTAACTACCATCCTGGTGCTGATTTTACGATACGACAAACCTAAAGAAGAAAGAAGAGAATAGCAAAGTTAGTAAACAAGAAATGGTAAAAAAAAACACATACAAAAGAAAGAAACCCAAACTCACCTAACTACCGTCCCAGTACTGATTTCATAACATGGCTAATCTAAAGAAGAAAAAAGAAAATAACGAAGTTAGTGAACAAGAAACAGCGAAAAAAAAACACAACACAAAAGAAAGAAGCCCAAACTCACCTAACTACCATCCCGGTGCTAATTTCATGACCTGGAACCTAAAAAAGAAAGAAGTGAATAACAAAGTTAGTGAACAAGAAAACAGTGAAAAAAAATACACACACAAAAAGAAAGATCCACAAACTTACCTGACTACTGTCCTGGTGCTGATTTCATGACGTGGCGAACCTAAAAAAGAAAGAAAGTAATAAAATTAGTAAAAAATGATTAGAATAAAAAAAAGTTTGATTACATATCTGCATATCCGGGATGGTGGGTTGCCGAGGGGTGCACAACCATGCAGGTGCACAAAAAAAATATTCCCTATATATATTCTATCTTTTATAAATTCTATATTGATATAAATATATTCGAAAAAATTTAAACAGTGCACCCCTATAAATTTAGTATAAAGGTTAGAATTAGGATTAGAATTAGGTTTAAGTTTAGGGTTAAAATTAGGGTTAAATTTAGGGTAAAATTGCGAGAGGAGCATTTTTGCTTAGTAACACAACAGGGGTTACCCTAGTAAAATTGCGAGATAGCTTAGTAACATAACAGGGGTTACCCAAGGGGTGCACTGAGTGCACGGTGCACTATATAACAAATTCATATATTCTATCTTTTATAAATATATATATGGAGTAATAAATTTGTAGCCATGGCTACTGTAACCGCATTTTATAAAATCGTTAATAACTCAAAATTTTACTAGGGTAACCCCTGTTGTGTTACTAACAAAAAATGCTCCTTTCGCGATTTTGTAATAATTTTGACTTTAACCCTAACCCTAACTCTAACTTTAACTTTAATATTACACTAACCCTAACCCTAACCAGTGTTCAAAATTAGTGTTCTCAGAGTTCTCATGAAAACAATGTTTTTAAATTTGTGCACAGTAAAAATTTTTTACTGTTCTCTATTAAAATTTTTTTTGAGAACAGTAAAATAAAAATAGAGTTCTCATAGTAATTAATAACTACATGATTGAAATAAATGAATATGACTAATTATAATAATTTATGATCAAAATTATTAAGTTGAACTTATATGTAATTACTATAGCATGGATGAAAGATATGCTTTAATGTATTTTCATATTTAGATGTTTAACTGATACTATTTATGCTTTTATAGGTAATATTAGAATATTAGTTCATTATTTATTATAATGTGAAAAAAGGTACATATATTTCAATATATTTATGATATATGATATAGTTTTTTTTTTTTTTTTTTTTTTTTTTTTTTTTTTTTTTTTTTTTTTTTTATTTTTTTTTTTTTTTTTTTTTTTTTTTTTTTTTTTTTTTTTTTTTTTTTTATTTTTTTTTTTTTTTTTTTT
>QKWP01000096.1:488707-514893 GCA_003550325.1 Gigaspora rosea | reverse complement strand
ATATATTCTATCTTTTATAAATATATTCTATCTTTTATAAATATATTCTATCTTTTATAAATATATTCTATCTTTTATAAATATATTCTATCTTTTATAAATGAAATTTAATAAATGCTATAATGTTATTGAAAACATCGGTAACTCTAAAAATAGAATACAAGTCAAACTCGTTATAGTGAAGTGGTCTGTTCCATTAATAAGAATTTTTAAAAAATTCACTATATCCACTATATCGAGAGAATTTTATATAGACTGGCTTTGGGTCCAACTTCACTATATCAAGATTTTAATTAGTCTTCACTATATCGAGAGTTCACTATAACGAGAGTAACATGTATCTAACAAGTAGACAATGCATTCAATTAAATTATCATTCTCGTAATTAAGTAGTTCTTTGGTCAATAGAATGGCATCTTGAAATGCATTGTTTGCGCCTTATAAAAATATATATAAATATGAAAAAATAAGTATGTAATTTTTTTTTTCTTTTTATATAAATAATTTTAATAATACAAACCCAATCCTAACATTGGATTCATAGCATGAGCAGCATCACCTAATAAAACTATTCTATTATTTTTCCATGACGGGACAGATAATGGATCAACATCAATAAATTGACGACGTCGTGGAGGATTATATGTTCGAAATGGATAATTATTGTCCAGATAGGATAATTGAGCAAGTGAAAATAATTCAATTAATAAATCGGTTAACTCACAAGGAGGACGTAATTGTCTAATTCTTGAAATTGTATGTTTTATAACAGATTCAGGATCATTATCGTCAATAGATATATTATTATCTTTAATATCATATCTGTCGGATAAATATATGCAAGGGTACCCCTATAAGTTGGTTCGTCGGATTGATCGATTGGTATAAGACGGAAAAAGGAAAAATGAAAGTCGCCATTTTTGCCAAGAGATTCTTGTATTAATGAATTTGAGTAAATTGTCATTAATTGATCGGCCAAATTTTTTGGTATTACAGTGACACTAGTTACACCAGGATCGTAGCCTACGAATTAGGAGCCTTTTGTTTTCGAACTAATATAAAATGCAATTTTAGGTTTATTAGATAAAATGAATCAATTTTATGATATGAGACGGTGGGAATAACATACTTGGAGAATTAATTCCATCAGCACCAATTAATAAATCACCAAATTCTCTCGTTCCATCTGCGAACAAGGCCCAAACACCGTCATCACTTTCTTCATAACCAGCACATTTTTTACCCCATTGGATATCAACACCTTCTGATAAGACATCCCTTAATACAGTACGATATGAAACTATACCAGAATAATCATGTTTAAGAGGTTCTATTTCATAGACGTTTTTAGGTTTAGTTTTTTGATGTGGTTTATAAAGTAGTTGTCTTCCAATATGATCGGTAAGCAACGAAGTGACATTCTTTAGGTGTTGGATCTGGCATTGCTTCGGGAAAACGAGCTTGAATTTCAGTTGGTGTGCAATAGAATAAAGAGGTAGCACCTTTTCTATGTATGTATATATTATAACCTTGCCATCGATCTATTTTAGTAAATGAAAAATGAAAAATGATTAATTAGATAATAATATCATAATTAATAATAAATGTTTTTATGTTTTTCAAGAAATAATTAAAATTGAAAAATGTACCATTTGGACTTGTTTCACGATCGAATATTTTAACATTAAATTTTTCACCAAGATTTTTTCGAACAGAATGATAAAAACTAAGTCCACCTATACCAGCTCCTACAATTAAAATTGTAGTCTTGTTTGCAGGGACTTCCATTTTTTGCTTTTTTTTTTTTTTTTTGTTAAAAAAAATTATATTGATCAAATAATTGTTCAGAATTTTAATTATTTATAATTTTTCTGGATGCTGTTTGGATTACCGTGAATTTGCGGGCATCTGTGCGCTATTTCGAGTACGTCCATGGACGTTATTGAACTGAGTATTAAGGTCAATTGTTTTAATATTTTGGACGCGCATGGGGCGCAGGGCCAATGATTTTCTGTTTTGGTTAAGACCAAATTCTGTTTTCGGTCAACAAATTACCACCCCGTAATTTTTATCCCATGAAACTCTTTAGGGTTAAGGTGAGATTAGGGTGAAGTCACATTAGGGAGTAAACTCATTTATTAATGTTTTTGTGGGAAATCTATAGGCGTTAAAAATTCTGTGATGTCATGTGCAGTTTTTTTTAATGTATTCTGTGAAATTATAAAGTTAATTTTTGCGTAATTCTGTGATAATTTAGTGATTTGGCAAAATTCCATAGCGCAGTAATTTACATTTGTCTACATTTTTGGGATTTCCCGGTGTAAACCTGAATTTTGACTAAAGGTGATTTCTGTCTTTAGCTGTTTTTAAGAAAAATTCTGTGATCGCAGTAAATCATCGGCTCTGCATGGGCAAATCTCTTATGCTATTTTTAGGGTGTAGATTTTCAAAATAACGCTCGTGCCCGCTATTTCTAGAATTTACGGTATTTTATATATCGATACGTATATTTTCCGCTTATTCTGAATTGAGGCACACACGTGATTTGTTTATGTCTTTCCATTTTTGCGGAAAGTCTACGGACACATACCGATCTCGTGACCTTTTGCTTACGGACACGTACCGATCATAATAAATAACTTTTTAAATTAAAGTGATCCGCGGGGCTTTTGTACTAAGTTAACCTCCTTTAGCACACTAATAAAACTTGTTCTCCTGGTCATTCTAATCATAATGGTGGTGAGATTATTAAACCTGTCCAGTAGAAACGGAGATATGGTCTTTCGAATTTTCTAAGATTATATGAAAGCGTCGCACAAATTTAAGAGGCTATATCTCCGGTTCTATTGAACAGATTTCAATAATCCTACTACCATTAGAACCAAATTATAAGAGGAACAAGTTTCTTTAGAGTAATAGAAAGACTAACTTAGTACGAGAGCTTTCTGGATCACCTTTTTCTTTTATTAAAAAAAGTGATCTGACATGTTTTTGTACTAAGTCAATCTCCTTTATCGTCATAAGAAAACTTGTCCTCAATCTTTCCAGTTCTAATAGTGGTGAAGTTATTAAAATCAGAATAGATTATCTGAAGATATAATCTCCCTAAGTTTATAGCGACATTTTCATATAATTCGAAAGGCCATATCTCCGGTTCTACTGGACAGATTTTAATGGTCTCACCACTATTAGGACCAGAAAGACTAGAAGAACAAGTTTAATTAGTATGATCAAGAAGGTTAACTTAGTACAAAAGCCTACTAGATCGCTTTAATTTAAAAAGTTATTTATTTTGGTACGTGGAAGATAGTATCACGTGTCCGTAAGCAAAAGGTCACGTGACCGGTACGTGTCCGTAGACTTTCCGCCATTTTTGGGGATGGTTAAAGCCATGTACCCACGTGATTTTTTGAAATTTTAATTAAAATTAGGGTTAGAGCCTGTTAAGCATTAGGGTCGGGGCAGGGACGATGATTTTCTGCAAAATGCAGAATTTGCAGAATTCGCCCATTTTTGCAGAAATTGGATTTTATAACGGATAATTGCAGAAATGACCTAAAATTTGACCAGGATCCAATCAAATTGCGAGTTTTGGCGGAGAGTTTCGGAAGGATAGACAATCAATTAACGCAAAAATACGAGCGTAGTCGTCGGAAAGCATCAGAACATTCCAATTTTTGAGTGAGAAACTGAGAAACAGGGTTTTATCTAAAATTTTATTTTGCAGAATTTTAGTCACCGCAGAAAATCATCGTCCCTGGGTCGGGGTTAGGATTAGGACAGACATATAGGTAAAATTGCCTTCCCGGCATTTTTATTAATGGCCCAATACAGGTTTGGACTGCTGTTTTTATTTCTTGCGTTTTTTGTCTTCT
This sequence comes from Gigaspora rosea, assembly GCA_003550325.1. Taxonomy (NCBI): domain Eukaryota; kingdom Fungi; phylum Glomeromycota; class Glomeromycetes; order Diversisporales; family Gigasporaceae; genus Gigaspora; species Gigaspora rosea. Next base: position 511,018 of record QKWP01000096.1, on the reverse strand, counting down.
TCGGGTGTAAACAAAATTTCGCGACTCTGGTTGGTTGATTTACACAAAATGTCACGTGGGTACATGGCTTTAGACTAGGCTAAGGCAGCCACAGCTAAGCCAGCCGATATACGTTAAATGTGCTATATTGCTGAGGTAAACAGTGGAAATCACTACATAAACAGGAAAAATAGGGAAAACGATCTCTATAAAAATTATAATTATTAATAATCACATTGACATTTGCATCAAAAAATTCGAATAAATATAATTCGTAAATAGTTATTTTTAAAAATTTTACATTATAAAAACTATAAAATTTATTAATTTAAAAAAATTTTTTAAGAAAAATCATTAGCATTAAAAGCATAATTTTATATTATTAGCAAGCATAATTTACTATCATTAGCAGCAGAATTCTGGACACCTTAGGCACTGTTTTCGTTGAATTGTAATGTTTACAATTATATCGAATTTAGGCAATGAAAAAGTGTTCTGGATTGGAATACGAGATGTGGGAAAAGGTGAAAAATGAGTTAGGTAAATTAGATATAGTAAATTAGGGTATGATCACCCAGTATGTTTCGGAATTTTAGACTACGAATCCAAACCTAGATCTACGTTATTACCAGATCATCGCGATATGTTTCAGGTAATTATAACCAAACCTCAATAGATTTTATATTATTATCTAATACTTTCTTTATAGGAAGGGGTTAAAAAATTTGTGATTGACTCCTCGTATTGTAGCTTCTGGAGAGTGGATAGATTTGTCGGAAAAGTTAGAAGCAATTATGGTACAAATTTTCGAAGTACTGTAAGTACTTACTATTACATTATTACTTCACGCCTGTAAGGATTAATTAATTAAAAAAATATTTTTTCAGGCATCATTTATGGATATCAACCAAGTATAGGGCATTTGTTCATAATACAATGTCAATAAATGAAACATCATATATGTGTGAAGTGTTGACACAGTTATTTGATATAAATATGAGCAGGATACCTATAATTGATTATTATACTGGTGCTCCTATTACCTGTACCGGACCAGGTCTTGTTAATTATCAAGTCAATATCCCAACTCAAGATTCTTTCACAGATGGGTATGTTATCATTGGTGTTTTTCCTATATTTCTACTTTATTGATTAAGCTTCAACTATGATTTTACTATTTCTAGAATTTTAGGGATAAACGGAGCTTGGTTAGTGCATCTCGAGCAGGCGACTTAGATGTGCAAAGAGACCAGACTATATATTTACGGTAGAAATAAGCGACATGGGGTTAAATTAATATACGGTGAAACGGGTCGTCCAAAAGCTTCTCAAGATAAGCAACTAGAGAATCATAGAAAATTAGCAGGACTCTCTAAGGTAGGGATGTTACGGTCCGTCCTGGTCTGGTCTTGGTTCAAAAGACCGGGTCTGAGCAGCGGACCACAAACCGGACCAAATTTCATAAACCGGTCCATGGACCGGTCCTATTTTAGTCCGGTTAAAGGACCGGTCTACCTGCAGCCAATAGGATTGGAGAATTTTGACTAGAATTGAGATTTCGAATGAACTATATTATGTTTTTTTATATAAATAAAAATGTAAAAGTATAATTACTTGTAATAAAAAAAGAATAATCGCAAAGCAGAAATGGATATAGAAATTATCCTGTTTGGGTTGTCAGATTTTTTAACCTTAATTCAGTTTTTAGCAATTAAAGGTTATACACGAAAACCAATTCCAGTAAATCGATTTCGACTGAAGAATGTGCTTGCAATATTATTTTTAGAACAAGTTTGATTTAGCCTCAATCGCATAGTTATGTATTTAAAGTAATGCATAAAATATATATTACGGACGGACCTATCTGGACTGGTCCAACAATTTATGGACTGTGGACCGCTTAGACCGGTCTAAAAGACTGGTTCAGACCGCGGTCCTTGCCGGACCGTAACATCACTACTCTAAGGATTCGATCGAAAAAACAAGATCGGAACTTAAGGCATCATTAAAGAAATCGACATTAAGTGAATATTTGTCTATATTCACGATTAATGTTGCGAGTATGTATTTTTATTGCTATTCATCTTATTTTAATGTAATGAGAAAAGAACGCAGGGGTTCTTGTTTATCGTCCACTCGCAACAGCGAAGATTCCATTAAATGTCGCATCTTCGAATGAGGTTTATACCCTTATCCACACATTATTAACATTAAGAGTATATTTGGTTTTACTCTTCTGTTATCAGTATAAATACGCATAATTAATACTATTCTTTTACAGACTGTCGTCGTCTATACGCTACATAATATTTTAGCGCAATCTAGCGGTGGACAATCTTCCGATGAGACCACACTTTTGCATGTGTATTTCGTGAATTTATTTATTGAATTGATATCGATGTACATTACTCGCATATGTTCGAGAATTTTTAGCACCAAAGGTGCACCTCTTTGAGATAAAAATATTTCTTGGTAAAAATGATTTTTATTAAATAAGTTTTGAACAAATATATATCTTATAAAAATATTATCGAACATGCATTCCGAATTAGATTTATTGAAATCCCGCATTGCTGGGCTTGATGCTTAAAATGTGAAGCTTAAGCAGACCATAAAAGAAAAATCTGATCTTTAAACTGAAAATTCCAAGCGTAAAGCTGAAAATGCTAAACTTAAAGCTGAAGTAGCGAAATTAAGACATGACATTGAGGAAATCGAATTACAAACCCGAGTTAATACTAATGAACAGGATACATCTCTTATTGAAGATATTTCGCAGTCCTCAGCTTGTTTAGAATCACCGGTAACCCTTGAGGCCCAAAGGAGCACTAGAGGAACATCCTCCAATTCACTGCCTATCAAAGATCTCTCTGATAAGAAATATAGCGTCAGTGTCAACCTAAGCCAGCTAAAAGCCGAACCCGCATCATTAGAAGATAAGGAGATCGATGAATTTCTGAATTCAAAGTATAAGGAAAAGGTTAGTGAAGAGATAATTCAGAGGATAAAGGAAAAAAAGCTTCGAGAACAAGACTTATCTTTAGTTAATCAAATGAAATCTGAAAAGATGATACCTCAATCATGTGATGTAAAAACCGTGACAAAATGTCACGATCAAAATTATGTGCTTGACAATTCTGATACTATCTCTATTGAAATATCCGAATCCGACAATAATCATAGAAGGTTTAATACAAGAAATGACCTGTAATCAAACACAAAGTATTGTTTCTCCCGAAATCAACTCTATATCTTCAAATAAGTCTTGTATACAGGATATGATTCCGGGCTCTGTACAAAGTTTATCAGACTGATTTGATAAAGCAATTAAATCAGGTCAGAAACAAATTTTATGTTGGTATTATTATTCTTTAGAATTCGAAAATAAGATTAAAAGCCTTACAGCAGATGTTAAGATTAAAGATAAAACGGCAAGATCAAAAATATATAAGGAAATGAAACCTTTTCTACCTAATATTACAGATGTAAATTTGCGTAAGAAAACTGAAAGAGCTCGAAAAATTCTTAGGCTATTTGGGGAAGGAGGTGTAGGTATAGATAAAATTAAATACATTACGTATAGTGCAAGTACTATTTCGGGATTGAAAGATACTCAAATTCAACATATCATAAATCAGGTGGCATCAAAAACCGTGACAAAATGTCACGATCAGAATAATTCTGAAGTAAGCGAATCCACCTATCTGGACAATTTACCAAAAGCTGAAATATCAGCAAAGTCTTCATCAGAAGCTCAAGTAAGTGTATTATCTATATCTTCATCTAATCCGACTTACGATCGCATTTATTTTCGTAATAAAATATTAGGCCAGTATCCTGATATATATAGAGAATTTAGTAGCGAAAAATTCGATTATTATGGACTTATTGATAAGTCGTTATGTCCAGCATGCAAGTCGAGTCATAAGGATGAGAAGAGTATAAGAGGTAGATATGAAGCTGAATCCTAATGTGGGGGCATGAAATTGAGATCACAGCATAAGTAAATAATTACATAAACTTGGACAAGTGGATAGTGATATTTTTTTCTTGACAGCTACGTGATTTTAAATTGACTTGCATTAATATAAAACGATAACATGTCCTCTGATACTACCTCCAGCAAGATATTAACTGATGACTATTGCAAATGGCATTCTAATTTAGTTGATTTACCAAGTTCTCAGACAGATAAAATTCATTCTAGATTATATAAAGCATATATGGAAGAGACTGGACTCGATCCTTGGATAAAGTCTGAAACTTCTGAATCCTCACAGTTAGCACGACCAAAAAGGATGCCAATAATTATATCTCACAAGATTGCATTATTAAAATTTCCAAGTTTCCAGAAGAGAAAGATGTAATTATTGAAGCAGTGCAAAAACGATTTCCTTTCTTGAGATATATTAAATCGAATGCATGGCATCGAGATGTATTTAAAAATATACCAATTCAGAAGCTAAATGTCCGATATGCAAAGAAGTACATACTCGTTTAGGTATATGGGGGCGACTGGAGCTGTCTAGGTAAAAATGATCACTATTTTCTTAATTGTCCTTTTCGTATTGATCAAAAGAAGCTATTAGTCGCTTTGCAGGCTTAGATAAATGCAAAAGAATCCTCATTATGTAGTAGGTCAGGTTCAACAAATAAAATCATGTAAAAAAATAAACAAATAAAAAATATATTTTTATTATATAATAAAAAAATACAAATAAAAAAAATAAACGCCTCAAAGAGGCACCCTTAACGGGTCAGGTTGGTGGGGTTACATTTGATCTAACATTTCTTGGGCCTGACCGGGATTCATATCGCTCCAGTCATCATTTTCTAAAGATGCCTCCGAAATTGGTGTCCAGTGATCACCTCTCTCAATATATTCTTCAGCGTCTAGTAAGATGCCATAGTTCGAATTATCTGAATAAAATTCTACTATATAAGTATTCGTATGTTTCAAGTATATCTAAAAAGGTGGAATTTTACTTACCATTTCTGTTTCTCCTATTATTAGGTGAATTAGGTGTCCTTTGGCTAGGTCTTGGATTGGGCGGTGTTGGGGAGACTTAATAGGTCTCGAAGGGATTATTGTGGAAGTGGTGGTGTTATTACTCATAATGGTGGCATTATTATCATTAGTGGTGGTGTCATTAGTCTTGGTGGTGGTGGTTTTTTAATTACTGCTCATTTTTCGTTCCTAAATAAAAAAAAATATAATAAGTAAAAATTCGGTTTCATAATCTCCATTAGATAAAATATACACTAAAAAATAATTATGGTCAGGTAAAAATATATATTTGTAAAAAAAAATATTATATCCCACCCAACAAGAAACAAAAAAAAAATCGCTTATTTTATACCGTTCATTCGCTAGATCTAAAAAACCTGCTTACATGATTAGTAATTGCGGTAGGGTAACGCAATCTAGATCCCACCATGTAAAGCAACCCCGTTTCGGTCATAGGTTCCAAATGCTAAATCTATTTTGCCATTTTTTAGTTGAAATTAGATCCCTTAGATTTTGCTGATCGCTCAGAGTAGGCTAGATCTCGAAGACGGCGGAGATTCGAAGTCCTTGTAACATATGAATTTCTGTAAAACTACTGATTAAGAACGTTGTACTCTTCCCTCTTATAGCCCTTTTAAGCCCCATTCGTGTCTTTTCTTATCATAAGATCGTGTATAATAAAGCTTATAGTCGTTATTCGTTTAGTAGCTGTTAACAAAAATTGACGTTGGGAAAGTAATTATCAGGGCCAGTGATTTTCTGCGGTGCTATTGGGTCAATTCCGTCCGTGCTAAAATACCAATTCTGCGAATAAAATTAATTCCGTGGTATTTCTATAGGTTCTGCGTGGTTTCTGCGATATTTTTTTATTGAAAAAAAATTTTTTTTCAAAAAAAATATTTTTTTTTCTCAAAAGTTTTGCCCGAAATGCTCGTATTTCAGGTTTATTTATTTTCTACATCGGAACTTTTCGGAGGTTATATTTTTAGAGTCTTGTACCTATAAAAAAAGCCAAATAATTTATAAATCCCTTACAACCTAATTCCGTGAAACGCAGAAAATCACTGGCCCTGGTAATTATGCATTAAGGTAACACCGCATAAAATTTAATGCCGGCCATTGATTAAATTATCATAAAAAATATTAAATTCAGTTTATAGTTTAGCTACTGTAATAATTGCTGTAAAACCGTTAAGTCATATGATAGTATGACATAATACGCACTCTATTTTTTCCAGATTTATTTCGATCGTTGATTATGAAGCTTCCATTTTCGGTTTAGAGATTAAGTGAATTCAATTATTTATAAGAGACGGCTGTGCTACATAACCTTAAAATATTTATGACATGTTTTTTATAGCGATAGTCCTTTTTTATTCCAAATATCATGTTTATTATGCAAACTAGTCCCACAGCTAATACCGATATAGGTTCGAAACTAACCTTGCATAATTGATTGTGTTAAAAGAACTACAACACGTACATACCTGCGATGCTGAATTATTTATAGCCGAATATGGCATGATTTCATGGCCACATAACATCGATATAAAAGCCTTCAAGTAATTTTTTACCGATATTACATTACACTTTCTTACACTAAATTGTTTTTGTGTTGATAAGATGATTGCCAGAGCTATTTGTACGGGTATACTTAGTCAAGCAAAAATTTTTTTATTTTCAAGAAAAATAGGGCCTCTGACTATGTGTGTTATGTATTCGAAAGGGCATAATCATCATTGCTGGTGGCTCAGTACTTTGACTTGGGTGGTTCGTTCAGTCCGCAAAAATAATCAATCAGATGTTTGATTGGACCGCATAAAATATAATTTTAATATTTTTTACAAGATTTTCTTTATATAATTGCAAAAATGCTACCCCAATTACGAGAGATCCACAAAAGATGGGACAAATTACGATTGTTTAACTAATCTGACCGATCGATTCTATTCATTAACTTGCTTACTTTTTTCCTTACGCTTCTGCCTAGCTTCTATCTCTTTCTGCAAATCTAGTGGAGTATCAAATCTTAACCGAATTGCAAGTGGATCATCCTCAGGCCTATCTAGGCCTATCTAAATCAAATACAATAAATTCATCTTTGCGCAAATAACTATTAATAACCATTGATGCATTTTTAACATCATCAGTATAACGACCAGCTATCTTGAACTTGAGAAGAATCAAACACGAAAGTAGTCAAAATAATTGCACATATTCAAGAGAGTGGTAATTTATAAGAAGAAGTTCATTTTTTACATTTCTCATACCATTTGATTCATAAAAACAGCAAAATTTTTAAAAAAATGCAATTTCGTCAATTTGTATAATTTGTGATCATATGATAAACTTTTAGATGTGACAAATCGTGTGACTAATAAAAGTCCGAAAAATTCCGAGGAGAAAATAAAAGACAAGCAAGGTCAGGGTGATAATTCCCGATTAAAAAAAATTTTATTAGAATTTACTATGTACACATTCCATTTTCTCACCCCCTCTTTTGAGAAAGGATGTAATGTAAACCACCGAATTAATTGGTCTGGCCTAATAATCATTTATTGTGCTGCAACATTTATTAGTCAGCAAATGATTAATAGGATTATCGTTATCAAATTTTTTCATAAAGATAATGATTATTACTAATTGTTATCAATTAAATTTATTTCCTGCACAAAATCTGATAAAAATTTTACTGATAAACCACCATTGTTGCAAGTTGCCTTATTATCAATTTATTTGTCTTATTGCATAATTTGTAAAAATAATAGTACGTTACGTGATAGGTAAATTAATCTAATGATTCTCTTATTTTATTATCCTTGAATTACGATACGCTTATTTTCGAATTTAGCACATATTACCCCGATCAATTAATCACCTCAGACGTATGTGTTATTGTCCACGTACGTATATACGTACGTACATCAGTGGGCAATAACCAGATGTGCATGTAATTCTATAAGTACGAGCTAATGCTGGAATGAGCTTAATGAAAAAAATCATTATACTTTATTATGGGACGGGATTCCTTTTTTTTTTTTTTTTTTTTTGCCTTATTAAAATTAGTGTTCCAAATCGAAATTCGATTAATCGATTAGCTGATCAAGTTGGCAACTAATCAATTGACAATTTTATTAGACAACTAATCGATTGCGACGATTAATCGATTAGTTTACTATAATCGATTTTTTAAAAAAAAAACCTTTGGCCAACTAATCGATTACATTTTTTGATTCGATTGGAACACTAATTAAAATAGATGCTTTTCTTTTATACATTAAGATTAATACGAAATGGCACACTTTCTGGGAGCTATTACACACGCTATCGTGCTAGCCTCGTGTCAATATGCAGTTGGCTTTAACAATCACGATACTAATTTAGTTAGACGGAAAGACAAAAATCCATGTGCTAAAAAATATATCGATAAATAATCTAAACAGCCTATATAAAAATCCGACAAAATTATAAATATATAATAATTAAAATTGATGATAATTATTATTTTTTTTAATTATTAATAATAATAACAAAAAAAAAAAAAAAATGGAAGTCCCTACCAACAAGACTCCAACAATTTTAATTGTTGGAGCTGGTTTAGGTGGACTTGGTTTTTATCATTCTGTTCGAAAAAATCTTGATAAAAAATTTAATGTTAAAATATTCGATCGTGAAACAAGTCCAAAAGGTTCATTTTTCAATATTAATTATTTCTTGAAAACCATAAAAACGTTTATGATTTATTAATGTCTAATTTAATTACTTTTCATTTACTTTTCATTTACTAAAATAGATCGATGGCAAGGTTATAATATATTCTTTAATAGAAAAGGTGTTACCTCTTTATTCTATTGTACACCACCTGAAATTCAAGCTCGTTTTCCCGAAGCAATGCCAGATCCAACACCTGCAGAATATCATACTTTGTTGCTTACCGATCATATTGGAAGACATCTACTTTATACACCATGTCAAAAAACTAAAAACGTCTATGAAATAGAACCTATTAAACATGATTATTCTGGTATAGTTTCATATCGTAATGTATTAAGAGATGTTTTATTAGAAGGTATTGATATCCAATGGGGTAAAAAATGTGTTGGTTATGAAGAAAGTGATGATGGTGTTTGGGCATTGTTCGAAGATGGAACGAGAGAATTTGGTGATTTATTAATTGGTGCTGATGGAATTAATTCCCCAAGTATGTTTTTTTCACCGTTTCATATCATAAAATTGGTTCATTTATCTAATAAACCTAATATTGCTTTTTTATATACCGGTAGTTCGAAAACAAAAGGTTCCTAATTTAGAAATCTTCGATCTTGGTGTAACTAGTGTCACCGTAGATATTGCTATAACAAAAACTTTGGCCAACCAGTTAATGTCTCTTTACTCAAATTCATTAATACAAGAATCTCTTGGCAAAAATGGCGACTTTCATTTTTCCTTTTTCCGTCTTATACCAATCGATCAATCCGACGAACCAACTTATAGGACTACCCTTGCATATATTTATCCGACAAGATTTGATATTAAAGATAATATATCGATTGACGATAATGATCCTGAATCTGTTGTAAAACATACAATTTCAAGAATTAAACAATTACGTCCTCCTTGTGAGTTAACAGATTTATTAATTGAATTATTTTCGCTTGTTCCATCCTCCTATATTGGCGAAAAGTATCCATTTCGAACATATATTCCTCCACGACGTCGTCAATTTCTTGATGTTGATCCATTATCTGTCCCACCCTGGAAAAATGATAGAATAGTTTTATTAGGTGATGCTGCTCATGCTATGAATCCAATATTGGGATTGGGTTTGTATTATTAAAAAATTCTCTATATATTTATATAAAAGAAAAAAAAATTACATTCTTATTTTTCACACACACACACACATATATATTTTTAAGGTGCAAACAATGCATTACAAGATGCCGATTTATTGACCAAAGAACTACGTAATTACGAGAATGATAATTTAGTTGAATGTATTCGACGATATAACGAGCAAATGCGAGTTAGATCATCTAAAGATGTTGTGGATTCACGTAACATGATATTAAAACATCGAGAATCAGTGGGAAGTTTTGGTCTACTTTTTAGATACTCGATTTTTAAAGTTACCGACGTCTACAATAATATTATGGCATTTATTAAATATCATATTTAAAAAGTATAAATACTTTCTACGATTCATTTCATTACTCATCTTATTCTTACAATGTTATGATATTATGCATATTACAGTTTTAGTATTCATTCTTATTTTCTGGTGCAAAAAGGTTGATACATTAAAAATAAAAAGTAATCGTTTATGTAAAAAGTCTAAATTTTAATAATATGCTTATAAGTTTTTCAAGTAAATAATAAACTATTTATATATCTATATTGTTATATATATATATATATTTATAAATATTTTGCAGGGTTTGGGTCAAAGTCTCAACAGACAAAATCCCGAAACCAATTAACCAAATATATAATCAATGCTAATCTAACACCAACGCGAGTTAACTTTCGGGATTTGACCGGCACCCTAAATTGGATATGGTGCACGCAAGGGAGTGCATCTATTTGATTGAAGCAATACTTATAGCTTCCCGATACGAAAGTATCGGAACAGCATTTTGTCTCGAATCGATATTAGTCGTATGATCCATTATTGATTGTTGGTATATTGATTTATTGTTTGATCGATTTACTGAGTTATTTGTATAATCTCAGAGAGTCGACCAGGGCGGCCCTCAAAGTGCCGTGACATAAGATTAGTGCAACTTATCGGTTCTCTATATTGTAGATCACTTTTTTTTAGATAGCAATTGTTCGTACTCAATAGTACAATATATATGTGACTGCACCATTGTTACATCCTGGCACTTTAGGGGCCGCCCTGGCCAGATCCATATATGAGTTTTAGCAGGGGTACCGAAAATTAATTGCAATTAAATTGTATTATACATAAACAATTACCAATTATGATAAAATTATCATAAGAAAAAATTGAATTCAATTAATAACGTAATAATTACAATTAATTGAAATTAATTGCAATTTTTGCTTTAACTACATATGAACTTTGTTACTATACGTACATACATGTATTTGTATAGTAAATTGTTAAGTATTAATGTTTTTTTAATTATATGCATTGCATGTATTGTATACTATATGGGGTGTCTCCTATTAAAAGGGCCCATTTTTACAATTTTTCAAAAATTGAGTTTTTATTAGATTCATGTAAATTTTAACATGATTGACATTTTTCAATTATAAATGAAAGTCGATTTGCATAATAAAAAATAGAGATAATGTAAAAGAAATATTAAACGAAGTTGTCTAAGGCCAAGCACATCACGAGACTACCCGATAGTCACCTGCTACATTTAACCAATCAAAAGTGTGAAATTTGGTTAATCCCGGATCAGTCCGAAAATCAAAACAAATGGTTAAACTCAATTATCTCAAAATGAGATGAATGTAAAAATGGGCCCTTTTAATAGGGGACACCCCATATATATCGATATGTTGGTTTTTTATTTATTTAGTTTTTTTATATATGTACGTATTGCAAATATTGATACCGTATTGTCACGAAATAACGCACCCGGCGCGTTATTTTGAGTATAGGCGCGTTATTTAGAGTACGCGCCGGGGCGTTATTTTTTGAAACAATTTAATTTTTTAAGTAAACAAAAAGTGCTTCGGAAGTAGGTTGGTATAAGCAAATCTTCTTCCGAAGTACTTTTTTTAAATCTTATAGGATGTGCGTTATTTCTAAATAACGCCCCAGCCTGGTATTTCATGATAATATGATACTGTATTTATAAAAAACTGAATAGAATAATGCAATTGCATTAAAATACGGAGACAATGTCTAGTATGAGTAACTCAATTGTTATTTTTAGCGGTTTATTTCCTTCAAAATCATTTACCCTCGAATAAGAGATGAATATGTTTATAGTCTTATTGCCATCTTTTGTAATATGAATTCTCAATTATGAAAAGATATATTCTATTTAGATCAAATTAGTTTGGATAAAATACTAATTTAATAATAAACGATCATCATATTTACTAACTATATATAGGGTGCGCGTTATTTTGAGACGCGCCGTGGCGTTATTTTGAAAACATATACCGGTATGCTATTTTTAAATAACGTCCCGGCGTGGTATTTCGCGACAATACGGTACTATGTTTTTGGGCTATTGGCAGTGATCCATGAGGACATAATTTACATGGATACTTGCAGTCGTTTACAGGTCTAAAAAAGGTCTCTATGTTGTTCTTGTTCGTAACTTTTATGTTCATTAGTTTGCACGATTTGTAAATTTTGTCAGGTTATAAAAAAAAAAAAAAAAAAAGAAATCGCTTTATTATCTGATTTCTTTATGCAATTACGTATATTGAGGGGTTTCAAAGTTAACAAATAAGTGATGCATTTCAAAAATAAGTAGGTTTTTCAGAAGTATTTTTACTATGTTGTATTATAAATCGGAAAAATAAAATATCATTCTCTGATTTTAGAAACCCCCTATTATTGATCCTTTTTTGAAATACAATTTCTGATGTCAAAATCATCAAATCTCAGTAAAAATTGCAATTAATTGACTAATTGCGGCTGCGCCACGATTAATTAATTGAGTTCAAAAATTGCCCATTACAATCAATTATCTGGTTTTAAATGCCGTAATGCAGTAATGACGTAGTTTTTTCGCTTAGTAATCGTTAATAGTATTTAAGGGGAACGCGGGTTTTTTCCAGATAAAATAATTTCGGGGGGGGGGGTTTTTTGATAACACGACTTTGTCTGGTTTTTTCGTCCTGCCCTACCCAACCCTCGTATACGATCTTGAAGTTGCATAAAGGTTTAATTCGATGGCCTGTCGCGACGACAGTAATTGTTTTTTAGTTATCGTTGATAGGTTTTTGAAGTTGAAGTGGCCTGTTGAGACGACATTCACGAAAAGAGTTTTTTATATTGGTGTACATAGCATTTGTTCTAGTTTTGTTTAGATGGTAATCAAGTGGGGCTAAGGGTTTTTTCCAGATAGAATTATCCTGATAGGCTGTAGCATTGAAAGTTTATCCTGATATAGATTTGATCGATTTCTGCACTGTTAAAGTACATTATTCTTTATTTATTTACCGTATAGGCACGTAATAACGCACATGGATGTTATTTCGAAAATTCCATTTTTTTTAAGAATTGAATGTTTGACCCAAAATAACGCCCATGCGCGTCCCGAAATAACGCTCCCCAGAATAAAATTACATTGAAGTTTTTAATAGTGTAACTTTCCTCCAAAATTAGTATAATAATTCAAATTATCGCGCATACGCGTTCCAAAATAACGCGCAAGGTCTCGAAATAACGCGCATCTGTGCGTTATTACGCGTCTACATGGTACGCAAAAAGCAAAATGATATCCTTTATATTGGTTTGGGTATTACACTTATAAATTTTAAATTCGATGAGGTCTCAAACCCCTCTTTTAGTACCAAACCCATGTAATCATAGACTTAGTCTATGCATATCGGCGGTTTTTTGGAATTTACTGTTAACAGTGAATAACTTTTGATCCACTGGTTCAGTCAAACCAGAACCTCTTTCGGATTCTTGTCGTTGTCGAAAAACGAAATGAAGCACCAAATCATGCACCTGTCAAAAGAATAATTTAATATGCTCAAGGAGTAGTGACTGGACTCGTCAACTCGTGATTCGAATAATTCGAAATTATCATGATTCGAATCATGAAATTTTTAACTCGCGAGTTTATTATTAATGTATAATAAAGTTTAAAATGATATATTAATAAATTTTGTAATGCAGCATAAATAATGTGTAATTTTAACGTAAATCTTTAAAATTTAAATAATTATGTACATAATTTATTGCAAATATAAATTTTTAATAATAGGGGGTTTCAGACCTAAGGTTCAGGTTTCTAATTATTACTAATTCCGAATTAAATTAGTGTGTACTGTATTTATTTCACAAATAAACAATCTATAAGTCCCATTATTTTTATTTGTAAGCTTATTTATATAATAATGAATTCTTTTTACGACGGCGCAAAACAAAAGTATTAATGTACCGGAGGAATCCTGTAATGAAGAGAGTTGTCAAAAAAACAACTGCACATGGTCCAAACGTAGATTTACCCAGTTTCTTTTGGGACTATTTTCGAAAAGAGGGTATGACTTCCACTTGTGAAGCTATATTGGATGATGAGGAAAAATGTGGAACCTCGTATAATGATGGTTCTATTTGAAGTTATTTGTTTTTGTAACTCGTAATTTACAAAACTTATCAATGAATTAATTGCCGTGACTCGAATTACTCGAATAAAACTCGAATAAGTAATTCAATCGATTGATCCGAGCATTCTTTTGAGTCTAATTACTGAGTCACGAGTTGTTTCGAGTACAGTCACTATCAAGATCAAGAAATCTGACGCGGGCAATGCATATAATTGAATATATTTGATTAAATATGCGTTTGTAAATTTAATATTTAAATATTTTCAAATGCGCTGTAATATTTTTGATGTATAAATTAATATTTAAGTACTGTATTTATACCGATTGAAAAACGACATGTCATTTTTCATACCCGTTTAAGAATTATCTAGGTAACTTATGACGATTATAAACCAGATTATGACTATTGTAACTTGTATTAATTATCAGTCTAAAAATATAAATCAATCAAACCTACATTTTTCAGAATTACTAATCTTACTATTATTAAATAGGTACGTGACAAGTGACAAAGTTAGCTAAAATTACGAATGTATACTTATATAATCTTCGGCTTTTTAATTTTTTACTTGCTTTTCAGTATTCTTTAGGAATTGAATGATTATGTTACATAAATTACATGATAACAATTATTTTGATATAATTATTTACAACTTTAATATAACTTTGTTTTAATTTGTGAGTACAAATAACATCTATTGATCTAAACATTTAACATAAAACAAATTAAATTTATGAAATTTTTATTATTAATTTTTTTAGATTGTGAATTTATAGAAGAAGAGTCGTTATTATAAAATTAATAAAATATTCATTTTATTCACAATAATTAGTATGTGAGTATTGAATGTTTACAATTTATAAAATTTAGTTTGTAAGTGTAAAAGGACATCAAGCTATTTAAGTTCATCAATATTTATTATTTATAATTTAATTTTATTCGCGATAATTTAGCACCCGAAAGAATATTCGTTAACATTCAAAATGAGTTGTTCAAGTCCATAAATAGTTACTATTAAACTTTCAAAGTCCATAACTATTTACTATTAAAATTTCATTTTGTTCGTGATAATTAGTGTATGTGCGTAAAGAACATTTATTAAATCACGTATTCAAACCCATTATTTAAATCCACAAACATTAAGTATTAATTTAATTTTACTAACAATTAAGGATGGGTTCAGTTACAGCTAGGTTATAAAATTACAAACTTTTAATAATTTTGCATAATTTTAAGTTTCGGTAAATTAATTGCCGCAGCTGATGCTAAAATTTTGACTTATTTTTGTTTTTTTTTCGTTTTTTCCTTATAGGGTTAGGATAGAGTTTGGGGATAGATCTGATATTTAAAACGTATGTGTGGATTTTAGCAGGGCTTATAATTTCAAATCAAGACCCAGATTTCAGCGTCAACTGCGACATTAATTTTTCATGTAATTTGTAATTTGAATACATTAATTTCTGAGATCAAAAATTAGGTGATTGAGGAGTAACAATTCGAATCATATATTTAAATCAAATTATGCAATAATGCTGGCAATCTTTTGTAACGCTGGTATGTTAAAATATAACGTGATGAAAATAACAAAAATCTCATTTACTAAGCTTACGTAAAATTACTTGTTAAATTGTAATTTATGTAATGCTACTTTTAGTTATAGCTAGAGATGTGCTTATGGTCACTGTTGCAATACAATGTTGTCATCGAAATAGCAACAGTTTTTTTTTATAGTAACTCACGACAGAAATGCATAATTCTAATATAAATTTATTCAACATTAATCACATATTATGGTCACCGAGATAGCAAATTTTGTAATAGATTTTATAGTAATTTATGATAGAAATCACGATAATTGATGATAACAATCATTAACATGTTTCTTTAGTGAGTCCCAGTTTGATAACACCTGTTATGATAATATGTTTGGGCTTCACTGGTTCAATAGCATCATCTTTACTCGAACTTTTTTCATTTTCAACTCATCGCTTTAGTGCAATATTTTATAAGTTACTATTTAATTAGCTAAACAAAATTAATATTTATTTAGACAATTACTCTTAGTTAACAAGCTTAGTATTAAATATAATAAATAATAATTAAAGGACCCCACATTTGATATTCATACTCTCCAATAAAAATAAAAATTTTTAAAATTTTAAATAAAAATGACTTAATTTCTATCTTACAAAATTTAATAAACATTTTTTATTTGAATTCTGTAGATTTGTAGAATTTAGATAAAAAATTTTTATTGAACTAGGTCAAATAGCTGTCAAGATATCTCTATTTAAAGGTAAAAAAAATCTATCAAAACAAAAGCTGTATCAAATTTTTTTAAAAACTTTAAGTAAATATCCTGATAATCATCTGATCAAATTTTTTGAATTTTATGGATCCATAGAATTCAAATAAAAAAATTCATCAAATTTTTTAAATGACTATAAGATATTTTCAAAATGTCAATTACAAACAAAATTTACATCAAATTTTTAAAACTTTGAGTGAAAATATGTTAACAACTACCTGATCAAATTTGATGAATTTTTTAATTTGAATTCTATAAATACATAGAATTCAAATAAAAATAGTTTATTAAATTTAGTCAGGTAATTATTAAGATATTTTTATTCAAAATTTTTTAAAAAAAATTGATAAATCATTTTTTGATAGATATTTTAATTTTTTAACTTTAAATAAAATATTTTGATATATTGCAGAACATCTAATTGCATCATAGTATTGAAAGCTAAATGAATTTTATCAAAATATATAAATGCTAAATTTTAGCAAAATAAAGTGCTAAAATTTTTAAATTTAACATAAAATTAAAGAGTTTTTAAATTAAAATAACTTTTTAATAAAAAGGTTTTTTAAAAAAACTCTCTATTGTTATACTCTTTAGGTTTCAAAAAATAATAATATAGAAGATTTTTTAAAAATTATTACAGTTGTTTCTTATTTATATTAACCCATTTGGATTATATTAATATATACAAGGGTTGATAACAAAGGAATAGTTTTTATCTTACTTAAGCATATTTGTTCTTAATAAAAGATTGATATTGATAAAAGGTTGGTATTAACAGAGTTAATATTAGCAAGAGTTGACTGTATTGGTTAAAAAGTTATTAAACTTTTAGTAGTCTTTTATTACAAGCAATTATTTTGTCTATAGGCATTTGATAAAGTTTGGTAATTTTTTTATTTAAATTTTATAGATTTATAGAATTCAAATAAAACAGTTTATTAGATTTGGTCAGGTAGTTGCCAGGATATTTTTCTAAAATTTTAAAAAAAATTTTGTATTGCTTTTGTCATATGGGCGGATTTGACTCATTTGGATGATATTTTCGAATGATTTTCCGAATTTTGTATATCAAATCTTGTCAAATCTTACCAATCAAATTAATTTGTTAATTACCGGTATGTGACAATTTAAAATTTGTATTACCAAACATAGTAACGTAAGAATAGATAATTAGAAAAAACATCTAATTGGCTAATTTAAACGTTTTTTATTTAACAAGCTATATCCTTTCTTCCAAGTTTGGAGCAAAACATCATCGAAAAATCACCCAAAATAGGTATGCTAGTATACTAGAAGGTTCCTTTAACATAACTTCAATATGTTTAGTTTTGTTAACTTATTTTCTACTATTTAGTTAAAATGGCTCAATTTAGCTCAACAATATGAAAGTAATAAAAATCAGGAAAACTGTTTTATGAATAGGTATATTAATTCAATGTTTTTTATATAAATTGCTTTTTTTTTGTAGTAATACAAATTGAAAATCGAATTAATCGATTAGTTGTAAAGTTGACAACTAATCAATTTGAATTTTACAGATCCAACTTAGTCGATTAATCGATTAGTCGACTAATCAATTAATCGATTGGCCAACTAATTGATTAATCGACTAATTCATTTGGTCGTTTAATCAACTGATTTGTCAACCTGACTGTTTTCAGTTGCTACTTACGTGTATTTTATCAAGTTTCGTTTATTATTTATTCAATTAATCGATTGGTCAATCGATTAATCAACTAATCGATTAATTGATTAGTCGATTAATTGCCAACTAATCGATTAGTTGAATAAAATCGATTAATCAATTAGTTGGATAAAATGATCTATCAACTAATCGATTGAAAAATTTTCATCGATTTGTATCACTATTTTTTTGTTTATCAGTATTTATCCATAGAGACTATTTTTCTAGGTACGGGTACCTTAAGAACACCATGCTACCTTGGTTCTTTGAATCTTCAAAGTAATACTATTCTTTGATAAGAAGGTAAAATAGCAGTAACAAATACACTTTGTAAAGAATATGAAGGTATATTTCATGCTGATAATGGTTTACTTTTTTGTAATTATTGCGATATTTTAGTTAATATAGAACTTTGGGTTTTTTATATGTTTTATATAGTCCAGTCCAGCTTTAGTCCAAATCATATCTATGGTCTAGTATTGGAAATGCAATGCATGGAATTACTAATTGGCAAAGCGATTGATATACTTAATAAAAAAATTTTTCAATTTATAAATTACATTATTTATAGTAATTATTACATAATTTAATATCCTTGTTAATTGTTTAGTTCTTTTAAGAAACCCCTGAAAATAGCGATTAAAAAAAGCCTACTGTTGCAATTTACTAAAAATAGGCCTATTATATCACTCAAATTTACTTTACCCCAGTGATCTGCATGACAAATCGTGTGAATGTTTATCCAAATTTGGAAATTATATTTATTACATTTAGATATCACAAGTAATGAGCATCATTCGCCCATATGTTTTAATAGAAAGTTTAGTTTTTAAATTAAATAAAAATATCTTGATATAGTACAGGACAGCAAAATGTATTCATTTTTTATCAATAAAAATTTTAAATTATTATAACTTTTTAAAACAAATTAACTCAAAAATTACTTTGACAAATTGATAGATTTTTAACTAAACTATATTTCTGTTAGAGAATTTATTATTATTTTATTTAAAGAAGTATTAAGAGTTAAAGTTTATAATGATTTAAAAAATTGGCATTTAATATAAAAAAAAAAGAAAAGATATATGATTAGTTAGCCAATTAGAACTAATTTTACAAAATTACCAATTATAATTGATTATATAAGCATTAAAAATTGGCACTTTATATGTATAGAGTGAGTGTCTTATGCGGTTTTGCATTGTAGTTACTTGACCAAATTTAATAAAATTTTTATTTAAATTTTATAGTTTTATAAAATTTAAATAAAAAAGTTTATTAATTTTTTGTTAAATATTATTAAGATATTTTGATTTAAAGGTTTAAAAATCTTTATTTTTGCTAAAGAACATACAAAAATACAAAAATTAGTTCTTATAATTAAAATAGTTTATTATATGGGGGCTCCTACAGCAAAAGGTGGCTGTGGGACAATCATGTGATTTTGAGAAAATCATGATTGAAGATCATCACATGATTAATATTTACTATGATAATAGTGATAAAAAAATTAAATTTATATACTTTTTTACTAATAAATTTAATCAAATAAAATTATTTTTAGAAAATAGGATTTGTAAATAAATTATTATAATAAAATCTTAAATTTTGACTGACTGGCCCAGAGCCACCTTTTTCTGTGGGACCCCTCATATATATTAAACAAGTATTAAATTTGGCACTTAAATTTTGTTATTTTATATAAATAAAAAAATATTTAAGAGCAAATATAAATTATTTAAAAATTAAATACTTAAAAATATAATTTAGTAAAATCTTTAATAATATTATCAGATTAATAGAAGATTTAAGTATAAATTATTTTTAAAGGAAACAAAAAATAATAAATCTTATAATAAACAAAATTAGAAATTCATGTAACTGTATAAATAGTATCGATATTAGGCTATAATATATAAACATAAGGCATTCATTTATTATCAAACATCAGCAGAGGTAGAGAACGCTAAAGAAATGTTTCAAATTGGATAATGGAATTGGAATTGAAAAGGATAAACATAAGGCATTCATTTATTATAAAACATCAGCAGAGATGAAACATGCTATTGGAACATTTCAAGTTGGATGTTGTTATAAAAATGGAATTAGAGTTGAAAAGAATGAACATAATGCGTTTATTTATTTTCAAAAATCTTTTGATATGGAACATGCTAAAGGAACATCTCAATTTGGATATTGTTATGAAAATGGAGTTGGAATTGAAAAGGATAATTATAAGGCGTTCACTTATTACCAAAAATCAGCAGAGATGGAGTATGCTAACGGAACATGGTGTTATAGAACAGGTTTCTAAATTCTAAACGCTAGAATATTCTAAGTGTTTCTATTATTGTATAGTTGTGTTACTTTATTACTTTATTACTTTACTACTTTATTACTTTATTACATTATTACTTTATTACTTTATTACTTTACTTCTTTATTACTTTATTACATTATTACTTTATTACATTACTACTTTATTGTTTTATTGTTTTATTACTTTATTACTTTATTGTTTTATTACTTTTCAAAAGATATATAAACCCTAGCTTTCTGACCTTCTACCCACAAGCTTTTAGCTTAGACTCAGACTTCCCTTTCTTCTCCCTCCAATACTTAAATAATTGTATCTCTCGAATATTATTATCTAAATTAATAAAATATATCTTTGCTAAATAAATAATACTCTAGTTAATTAATAAATATACACTGAACCACTCTAGTGAAGTAATATTCCACTCCCACACCACTTCATATCTTCTCTGACCCTTACAAGATCCCTGTCGCTGTGTGCTGTGTTGCAAGTACTATATAGAAGGCTATAGTCGCTTGTAACATTTTGGTGCCTTCTGGCGGAAATCATTTAAAACAGCCAGAACACTAGAACCTCCCCACCTCCATCTCTGCAAAGATTTTTTGGATACCTCCTCTCCCTTCCCCTCTCTTCTAATTAAGTAATTGTTTTTGGTTTTCCTGTCGAATTGAAAAAGATTCGTTCAGAAGGGCATACTTGAAGCCTCTTGCATTTGTTGCACTGGTATTTTCCTGTCGAATTGAAAAAGATTCGTTCAGAAGGGTATACTTGAAGCCTCTTGCATTTGTTGCGCCAGTATTTTCCTGTCGAATTGAAAAAGATTCGTTCAGAAGGGCATACTTGAAGCCTCTGCTTTTGTAGCATTTGTCCTTTGTTTTAGTATTTTGTTTTGTTAGTTTTCTGTTAGTTTTAGAACCAGATTAGAAACCCTCTTACCTCTTAGTTAGTACATTGAAACTCTCACCTATTTTCTCACCAGTTTAGTTAAAAAAAAAATTATTAGTTGTTAAACTTCTAGGTCTCTTTATGACTAGAGTAAATAGAGCCTACCAAATTCATCTTGAACAAATTGAAGCCCACGACATTAACCATCCATCTGCTCTTGCTACCACCGTTCTCCAACTCAGTCATCCAGTTTTATCTTGTACTATTTGCTATTCACCTTATAGCTTCCATCGAAACTTTCGCCGTTTTTGGAACGATTACAGAGACACTTATTTTGCTGGCCGATATTTACAAGTCACCATTGACGCCTTCTTCATCTTAACTCATCCAAACAGCTATAATACTTGTAGAGCTGCTGCCCGTGATATTGTTTTCAGCTGCCGATACCATAATCCTTATTTGGACCCTAAAGAGGTTATTGCTGAATTACTTCGACGATTCACTCGATATACTCTTGCCACTACTCTACCAGCAGATTTTCCAGCAAATATCTTTGACCATCATATCGAAGGCCTCACTACTTCTACTCCTCCGCTTGGCCGCCTTATTGACACACTTGATCACTTTTCACCTATAATCCAAACTACTGACGATCTTGAATTTAATCTTACACCTACCTCTCGACCTCACCTTACAACGAAGATACTACCCAAATACCTTTTCAGCCTACACTTGCACTTCCAACTTCTCCTCTTAGTGAGATTCCCCTTGACAATCCTCTTCCTATCCAACATACTCCCTCTCCAAACCGAGTTGCTCAATTCATCCAAAATCTTAACCCAGCCACATATTT
>QKWP01000096.1:399126-483566 GCA_003550325.1 Gigaspora rosea | reverse complement strand
AAACAAAAATGTGGACGCTGTTACTCTTATAACCACCTTTATGCTGACTGTCCTAACAATGAATGTTATCGTTGTCGCCGTTACGGACACCTCACTGCACATTGTCCTAAACAAGCCCCCAAACGAAATATTTGCAAGACCTGCTCTCAACCTGGACATCTGTATAAGGACTGTCCTGGTAAACTCTGTTACCAATGCAAACAGTATGGACATATCAGTGTCAACTGCCCCCTGATGACCCAGATTCTTGAAAACCAACAATATCAGTGTGGTTGCCAACCTCAGGAAGTAAATGCCAATTGGCTACCCCACTTTTCCCCTTTTAGAGTTATCCATTGCTGTAAATGCAAGGTACCCAAAAGATCAGAAGAAATCAGGCCTTTTGAGCAAACCTTAATTTGTAAAGGATATTGGATTGACTTCCACCAAAACCTAGATCCGGAAGACCCACGAAGTATAGAGTTCTTCACTAATGGCGAAGGCTGAGGAACGCTAACGGAATGTAAGCTCTGTAGAGAAAAAGGAATTAGATCTAAGATGATTAAACTAGACTCTATTCGAGAAGATACTCAGTTCTGCAACCTCGAATGCTTGTATGCATATAAAGCTGCTAAAGATGTAGAATGGAATTCAAACTACAACCTATGGACTCGAGTATGCCATTATACCGAATCCACCAGAAGTGCAGGACATGCATATGATCTTAACCAAAGTCGGATCTATAGACTCGCCCAGATACAGATTGGAGAAAGTAATGAAGACCTCGCTCATGCTCTGGAGCCCCAGGCTGCTGACCTTTCTAACCAAGACTATACCTATACTGAAGTCAATTTTATCATGAGAGCCTCCTAAGTACAATTAAGTGAAACTTAAGAGGAAACTCTACAAAGAATTCTAGAAGAGTCTTTTGACACTAGTCATCCAGACTTTGATCAAAGGAAAGCCATGGAAAACTTACAAAGGAATTTTCAAGGAACCGTTGGACTCTGTAAGGAATGTATTATGGCCAAAAAGAACACTGAGTTAGAACAATTTAACTCTTATTGTGAGGAATGTTATAAAGCACTTCACCCTCCTCCAGATCCAGAAGTTCTGTTTCCCCCAACCTCTTCAACACCGGAATTACCTATCGTTGCACCAATAAAAACTGTGTCAACAACTTTAGGACCCACAGACCTAGTCCCTCTCCTTCAGGAACAGATTAGGCAACATGCCCAAATCATTGCTTTGCTACAGGAACAAGTTAAAACTTTTGAATACCAGGACCAGACCATAAAGGAATTACAAGCTCGAGTAAATTATTTTGAAAACTTTCACCATCGATTAAGAGATTTGTATAATGAATCCTCTTCTTCTGCCGCCTTTGATGATAGTGATGCTCAAAATTTTTGAGTCATCCTGAGCAAGATCAAAAACTACTCGAAGATACAGACAATTCTAGACCCAGAATTATTCGAGAAATTTATACTGTGACTCAGAAAATGAAACCAAAAGTAGGACCCTTAACTACTCACCAAGGAGCTCAATTTCGACAATTGCTTCTTGAATTTGCTGATCTCTTTGCAACGGATATGACCCAACTAGGTAAAACTGACCTAGTAACCCATAGAATCTTTACTGACAATGTACCTCCTGTCAGCTCTCGACCCTATATGGTACCTCTAACTGAACAAACATTTATTAATGAAGAGGTACAACGAATGTTGGATAATAAGTTAATAAAAGAGTCCTCTAGCCCTTGGGCCTCTCCCGTTGTATTAGTAACAAAGAAAAATGGAAAGAAAAGATTTTGTGTAGACTATAGAAAACTTAATGCCGTTACCAAGAAGGATCAATATCCTCTACCCCGAATAGATGAAATGCTTGACTCACTTGCTGGAGCTACTTATTTTTTCACCCTCGATCTTATGAGTGGATACTGGCAAGTAAAAGTACACCCAGAAGATAGAGAGAAAACTGCTTTCATTACCAGATATGGAACCTATGAGTTCAATGTCATGCCTTTTGGATTGTGTAATGCCCCTGCTACCTTCCAACGCCTTATGAATAAAGTTTACAAAGGCATAGCTTACAAATATGTAGTAGTATACCTGGATGATACCAATGTCTTTTCACGAACATTCGATGACCATATTAAACACCTAAGAGAAGTATTCACCAGGATACGTGAAGCAGGATTGAAGTTAAACATAGAAAAATGTAATTTTTGGATGAAACGTCTACCTTTCCTAGGACATATAATAGAAGAAAAAGGAATCTCTCCAGATCCAGACAAGATTATTGCTGTTCAGAAAATTCAACCTCCAAAAAGTGTTACCCAGCTACGCTCATTCTTAGGCCTTGCTGGATACTACCGACGATTTATTAAACACTTCTCCTCCATTGCCCATCCTCTTAATCAATTGCTACATAAAGACAATACTTATGAATGGAATGACCAATGTCAAAAAGCTTTTGATGAACTGAAAGACCGGTTGACTACTGCCCCTATCCTTATCTATCCTGACTATAAACAAGAATTTATTCTAGCCACTGACGCCTCTTATACCGGATTCGGAGCCACCTTGAGCCAGATATCTGAAGATAAAAAGGAACACCCAATTGCCTATGCAAGCAAAAGCCTGAAAAAGGAAGAAATGAACTATGGAGCAACTGAATTGGAATGTGCTGCCATAGTATGGGCTATTGAACATTTTTACAAATATTTTGGTACAAGCCATTTTACGCTAGTTACAGACCACTCTGCTCTCAAATGGTTAAAGTCTTCTCAACCAAAAGGACGTCTAGGACGCTGGATGATGAAACTCCAACCCTACCATTTTACTATTGTACATAAACCTGGAAGAATCCATTCGAATGTTGATGCCCTTTCTCGATTACCGACCCAGACACACTCCTCTACTACTGCTGTTACATGAATTTGGATCAATACCAAAATTTAATAGGATACCTAGAAACAGACACACTCCCCTCTAATTTAACGGACAATGAAAAACGGACAATTATTAATCAATCTAGACATTATAAAGTAAAGGACAAATTATTATATAAAAAGAATCGAAAAGATCCAGACAAACCTATTAGAGTAATCAAATGGACTGAAGTTGAACCTATCCTGTATATGATGCATAGTCACCCTACCGCTGGACATTTAGGAACAGATGCTATGTATTATAAAATATCTGAACGATATTATTGGGACCAAATGTACAAAGATGTCCAAAATTATGTTCGCTCATGTGAAGTTTGCCAAAAACGAGGCAAAAGTAAAAGAAAAGAACCTCTCCACCCCATTCAAGTTGGAAGAGCCTTTGAACGAATAGGCATAGATCTAGTAGGACCCCTACCCATAACTAACCGCAACAATCGGTATATTATTGTTGCCACTGACTACCTTACCCGCTGGCCTGAAGCTAAAGCTGTACCAGATGCAGGTGCAGAAACTCTAGCAAAATTCATTTTTGAAGAAATTGTTTGTAGACATGGAGTCCCCAAGATTATTCTTTCTGATAATGGAAAGAATTTCACTAGTGAAGTTGTTAGAATATTGTGTGAAAAGTTTTTGATAAAACACATATTCTCCTCACCTTATCACCCCCAGACCAATGGAATGGTTGAAAGATTAAATAGAACACTTTGCAATTCTCTTGCAAAAGTTACAGAAAATATTGAAGATTGGGACCTGAACATATCTGCTGTACTGTTGGCATATAGAACCAAAAGACATACAACCACTGGATATACCCCTTTCCACTTAGTATATGGTAGACAAGCTATTCTACCCATTGAAACTGTTATCCCCATAGACCCAGTTGACTCAGATGAAGAAATATCACTAGAAAACAGCATATTACAAAGAGCCTTTGAATTAATAGATGAATTACCATACCAACATAATGCTGCCAGAGAGAATACAATTAAATCCCAAAAGAAACAGAAAGTTAGATTTGACTCCAGAATACAAAAAGAAGAATTTGAAATTGGTGACAAAGTTTGGGTACAAAGAAAAGACATAGAAGCCTCTCGCTCTGCAAAATTTGAAGAGAAAAGAATAGGACCATTTATTATTAAGGAAAAATTAAATAATGGCGCCTATAAACTGTGTACAATGGATGGAAAAACATTAAAGCAGTATTACAATAGTGATCGTCTTGTTAAGTACTACGAGAAACAAGATTGGCAACCTATGATTGTCATTTAGAATTTCCAGGGAGAAATTCTTAAAACGGATGGAAACACAGTGTTACCCCCTTAATTTATTGTGTATGGCGAACATTTTTTTTTAGAATCTAAGTTTACCCCACTTTTGCCCAAAATTAGAACCCTTTTTGTTTAAAAATAGAAACTTTAGGATATATAGAAAATCGAATTTTTGAATTCGTAGAACGTTTGCTACTAAGTAATGTCAATCAATATCGCTCCGTTTGAGCTGAAATTTTGACTGTATAACCAACAGAAGATTCCGCATCTTTTCTACTAAGCTTATCTTAGTACGAAAGCGTCACTAGAAAGCGCAAATCGACTTGACGGCATTTTTGGATATGCAAGAAAATTTTCAGTCATGTGATCATCGTTACGAATTTGTGAGTCACATGATTAACTCCGCGAAACAATCACATAGCATTATTCTTTAGTTTATTTTAATTTAGCATGTACAACAACACTGTAGTAACTTAGCCACATCACCCTTATTCAAATATTAAATTTCTAAAAACATTTCTTCTTTTTCCTTTTTCTTTAAAAGCCAAAACTTTAATTTTTTTTTTTAAAATGGAAACTCCTATTATTGGAACCCAAACGTTAACAACACTTATGGAATTAGTTAAATGTTGGAACAAAGAATCTATTGCATACGGTGCTAGTCTTATTATTACTGGAAATAGAATTGTAATAATGAAAGAAATGGAGATTTTGCTTTCTCTAGAATTTCCATTAGAAGACACAGAAGATAATGGAAACAATGTTTCTGATACTCCCCTACCTGAATTAGAAACTAATTACCCTACAACTCCGAATGAAATTCCTTCTCCAAATTTTGAAGAGAACATAACCTTTGATAATAGTAATATTGAAGTAGATACCAGAGATGAAGAAATCCTAGAAGATCTAGATGTAATCCCAGGCCCTACTACTAATAGAAATAATGAAACGGCTCTAGAAACAGTTGATACCACACAAGACCAAAGCACTACTGTTAATGGAATTATCAATGACCTAACAGAAGAAAAAGTGAACCCTCCTTTTCGAGCAATCCCTCTCCTAACCTTTTCTTGGAAAGATAAAGTTAATGAAATTATCGGTCGATTAAAAGAAGAAATCCGAGGAAGTAAAAGGGAAAAACAAGTTCGCACTCTGGAAACTTGTTATTATTTAGGAATTATTCTGAATGAATTTCAAAATAATCCTAAAGTTTCCAACGAAATTAGACGACTCATGAAAGACTCATTGGGATCACATAAAATGTATAACTTTTGGAAAGGAGCCCACCGGATTAATCAAGTTCTCCAACCTCAAGATCTTCCACGATTATACCAGACCCAGTTCATAACCCTGAGCAACATGAACAGACTTTATACTAAAAACTTTAATAGATTAATAGAATTGAGAACTAACGGAGTCAGTTCTTAAAGCGGAAGGAAATGTTATAGAACAGGTTTCTAAATTCTAAACGCTAGAATATTCTAAGTGTTTCTATTATTGTATAGTTGTGTTACTTTATTACTTTATTACTTTATTACTTTATTACTTTATTACTTTATTACTTTATTACTTTATTACATTATTACTTTATTACATTACTACTTTATTGTTTTATTGTTTTATTACTTTATTACTTTATTGTTTTATTACTTTTCAAAATATATATAAACCCTAGCTTTCTGACCTTCTACCCACAAGCTTTTAGCTTAGACTCAGACTTCCCTTTCTCCTCCCTCTAATACTTAAATAATTGTATCTCTCGAATATTATTATCTAAATTAATAAAATATATCTTTGCTAAATAAATAATACTCTTGTTA
This sequence comes from Gigaspora rosea, assembly GCA_003550325.1. Lineage (NCBI taxonomy): Eukaryota > Fungi > Glomeromycota > Glomeromycetes > Diversisporales > Gigasporaceae > Gigaspora > Gigaspora rosea. The sequence continues at coordinate 477,546 of QKWP01000096.1, read as the reverse complement.
ATTAATAAATATACACTGAACCGCTCTAGTGAAGTAATGTTCCACTCCCACACCGCTTCATATCTTCTCTGACCCTTACAAGATCCCTGTCGCTGTGTGCTGTGTTGCAAGTACTATATAGAAGGCTATAGTCGCTTGTAACAATGGAAAGTTGGACGTTGTTATAAAAAAGGATTGGATTTGAAAAGGATGATCATAAGGCATTCATTTGTTATCAAAATCTGGAAAGAATGAAAAGAAAGCATTTGAATAGATTAAAAAAACTGCAGATTTAGGTAATTAAAGGGGAATTTCACAAATTGGTGACTGTTATCGAAATAGTATTGGTATACCAAGGAATATGCAATAAGCAAATTATTGGTATCAAAAAGCAAGAGATAAAAAAAATAAAGAATAATTTATTATATGAGAATATAAGTAATAATTTAAAAAAATTATTAGATGATAAAAAGTATCGATTTTATGGATTCCTTATAATGAATTTAAAGATATACAATTAGTAGATAAAGGTGGTTTTGCAACTGTATATTATGTGTATTGGCGTGATGATACAAATTACTGGATAAATGTTGCACTTAATTTGATTCGCAGTTCAAGTCATTGCAATCAAGAATTTGTCAATGAGGTAATATTTAATATACTGTAGTCAAGAATTTATCAATGATGTGATAATAATATTTCTTATAAAATTTAACTTAATGGGTATGCGTATGCGCTTTGTACTAAATTTAGTACAAATTAAAAAATCATATTTAAACTTTGCTAAAATATTCTTTAATACTAATATTTTTTCTATATAAAATTTTAGCAAAAGTTATTTATAAAAATTTGGTATAATTAGCTTTAAATGAAAATTACAAATTGCAAAACTTGCAAACTAAATTTAGTACAGCATTTAAAAATTATTTAAAAATATGGATATTGTTACAGTAGGGAGGCCTTCTTTAACTTCTTACTATAACAATGACACGGCTACAGGAATCCTTTATCAGTTTATAGCAGTGTCCAAGAGGTAGGTATAATTCCTTAGTCTGTAAGAAATTATACTCTTTTCTAAGGGCAGTTCGGTATAAAACACAGGAGATAATAGGCAGTTTTTAATTTAACAAGAGGGCTTCCAAGGTGTTTGTTCCTTAGTAATCCAAGAGTTTATTAATAATAAGAGAGGAGGATAATAATATAAAGATATAGATAAAATACAATGTCTGGATCTATTCTAGTCTACCTTGACTAAGGGAAATTCTGTGCTTTTAAATACATTTTAGAATAAGCACTATAAGCGTTAATTTACAAGAGCAACATAAGCGATATAAGCATTATAAACAGTATAAGCGGCATAAGCGTTATAAGCGATATAATTATTACAAGCAGTATAAGCAGTATAAGCAGTATAAGCGTTATAAGCGATATAAGCGTTATAAGCGTTATAAGCGATATAAGCGTTATAAGCGATATAATCGTTATAAGCGTTATAAGCGTTATAAGCGATATAAACTATTCTAAATGTCTACTTCTTAAGATTATAAAATACACAATAAAATAATAATAAAATACAATAAAATAATGACTATTCATTCTATAACAATATTGCTAACTTGCCCCTTGGGTGAAATCACATTATCGCATGATTTTATATTAAACAATAATATCATAACAATAAATTAATTAATTTATAGAATTTTAATATAGGATTTTAAAAAATGGTGCATGGTGCACCTGAATCACGTGATCAATGGCGACGCAATTTTTTACAGGAAACTTTGGACCACATAATCATGCAACGGTAATATTATGATTTTTTTATTTAATTTTACTTGTGGTAATAGTTACATAGTAATTATATTTTATTTATTTTATGCCACAGAACAAAATACTATAAACTACCTCTAACCCTAACTACTAACCAATCCAACCCTAACACTATACTAATACACCAATCTAACCCTAACCCTATACTAATTACACCAACCACAAGACCCAAATTTTGTCAACAAAATGAAACCAAAAACAGCGAATAAAAAACCCAACATATTTTACAAACGATGACGTATAATAGTAAACGCAATAAAATCCAAGTCTTTTTCAACAGTATAGTAATAATACCAATTACTGAATTACCACGAAGTAGAGGTCTTAGCTAGGTCAGGTCAGACCCAGGTCAGAAAAAATTCAGGTCGGGTCAGAACCGGGTCAGAAAAAACCCGGGTCGGGTCAGACCCGAGTTAATGATGGGTGGCGCATGACGAAACCATTTCATTGTAAAAATAATAAATAAATAATTAATATATATAAAAAATATTCATCTGATAAAAAGAACTTTGTATGTACGTACAATTTTTACAGCCATAATTCTCGTGGTCTAGTGATCAGATCTGTATAGAGATACTGCAGATTTGCGATAGCATAATATGCGCATAATTCAGATTTTACCACAAAAGCATATGCGACAGTTATATTCGCATATCAAAATGATGAATTTCGCATAATTAATAAAGCATAATCTGTGCATAAAATGGCCGGTAATGATACTGCCTGAAACTTCATAGTTTCGGGTTAACCGAAACTGAAACTGATTAACCAATAAAATCGAAAACTTAATGAATTTTATTTCATTAATAACAATTACTTCTTAGATACAATCCTTCAACAAAATTTCTTCTTTAATATAAACACTTTACGATAACCATTTTCTCAACAAACTCATCCCTAAACAACCATCTATCCGATAACTATTTATCTTTCCTAACAATTATTCCATTCCCTACACAAACCCTTACCTAATACTACTTTCTAGATTTCCTAATAATATCCCTTCCCGGCACCACCCTTCTCTTCTCAACACTATCCTTCCACTATTTCCCAATAACAACCCTTCCGATACCACTATTCTCATCTTCAGCACCCTTCCACTATTCCCTTCCTCAACATCCTTTCTCGATTTCCTAATAATAACCCTTCCCGACACTACCCTTTTTTTCCTCAACGCTATCCTTCCTGGTTTCCTGACTAATCCCTTGCCACCTTTTCCAAAAAACATTGGTTAAATTAAACTTTTTTTAAAAAAAAAAAGTTGAATTAAAAAAAAAACAAAAATACTATTTTGAATTTAATTTAAAAAATAGGTTGAATTTATAAAAACATAAAAGTAAACATTTTTAACGCTAGAAGATCAAAAGAATTGCCCGCATATTCAAGAGAATTGCCCGCATATAATGTACTATCATTTGGAATATATCTAGCTAGTAATGCCAGATATTAAATAAAGTTTAATATCTGGCGCTACCAGCATCCAAATAATAATAATAGTAGTTGGCCTGTTTTATACAGTGTGCACGATGCTTGGTGCTATTTTTGGAGCATTGCACGTCGCAGGTTTACACCAATTGCTGCTAATTCTCATTCAATTATATAAACATTAATAATAAAAATTCTGTGGCATGTGATCTTAAACCAATCACAACACAGAATTAGATGTAACGTGAATCAAAAATCACTTACTTAACAAAAAAGACTCCTTGCAAAATTTCACTATATATAAGGCTCTTGTTACCATTATCTGAATGCTCACCCTTACCCTAATACATAGTTATAATAAATTTTAAAACACATAAGTATGCATATAGGCATGTATCATCTTATACAAGCCATAAATGCTGTTAACAATATCATTCTGATCAATTAGCTCACTAAAGATCTCAAACAATGACTTATAGACAGGTCTAATTGGCCAAAAAAATAAATCACGACGTTTAAGTCAAATAAAACCTAAACCTACAAATCCCCCTTTTCATAGTCATTACATGTACTAAATCAATGAAGTCGACAGAATTAAATTCGAAAAAATATTTAATAGTATCTTATTAAAGGAAACTATAATGCAGTACAGCATTTTAAAAATGGTATTATAGCAGATAGTATTTCTGCATTACGGCATTACGGCTTTATGGCTCATAGCAATTACGGCAAAAATACGGCATTGCCGTAATTGTAAAATTAATTCTACTACCAACTATACATACGTACGATTATACATAGCTAATAGAAATTTTTGCGGACACGTGATGCCATGCACTAAAATTCTATTGACTAAAATATTAAAAGCTAACTTTCGATACGATAAAATTTGTAAGCCTATATGACCTGTTGACCCGGGTTCAACCCGGATTGGGTTGGGTTGGGTCAGACCCGGGTCGGGTTTGACATGAGGTGGGTCAGACCCGGGTCGGGTTTGGTATGAGGCAGGTCAGACCCGGGTCGGGCCCAAACCCGACCCAACCCAACCCATTAAGACCCCTACCACGAAGACACCAACGATGTAAGTATTTCACTACACAATAATGATAATGCTAGTGAAAAAGTATTTTCACCACACAAATAATCACAATATCAGCAACGAGATATTTTCATAATATTGCTATAAATGATGATCTAAAAGAAAAAAACATGTACAAAGATTCACACAATGCAAGAAAAAAATCAAAGAACAAGATATAAAGAAAATATATGCCCTAAGATACTTCAAAACTTTAAATGCATTGCAAGCCAAGAAGCCATACTTCCCAAATACTCCATGAATTGGTACATATAGCTCAAAGACGCTCCTGAAAAATACCTAAAAAAAGTTAGCAAACGAGTTCAAAAACAAAAATAATCAACCAAAATATATACTTTCCTGAAATCCCAAAACCGGAATGTGCAAGCCAAGCTAAAGAACAAAATAAAAAGCTCCAAAGATCCAACAATATAACTGATAAGACCAAAAGCGACAAAAAAACATACTCAAACTACAGCATTGACCTACACACTCAAACTGAACGAAATTCACAGTGACGATGTTAAAAAAAAAGAGTGTCAAAAAATAAAAAAATCAACTGATGATTATTATCAATGATCATCAGTTTATATTTTATCAAAAATCACCTGGTGTTAAAATTATCAAAAATCATCTGGGTTAAAATTAGTTATATTCTACAAATATTAATTTATTAGATAATAATAAAATAATAAAAATTTTATTGTTTTTAATCTATATTTGATTTTAAAATTATAAAAAATATTAAATAAAATTAATAGATTTTTAATAGTAAACTAATAGCAAATTTAATAGTAAATTTAATTTAAAAGCTTAAAAATGAATTGATATTAAAAAATTTTATTAAGCTAATATATATTAAATTTTTACCAGTTATAAAGCTAGCTTTTCTGATTATAGTAAAAATAAATTTATTAAATTTTATTAAAAATTTTATAAAATATATTGATTTTAGTTTTCATAATTATATATCTTTATACAACATTGTTAAATCATACCACTAGTGCTAAACACTAGTAAATTAATCATGTGATTTTTATATAATACAATATATATAATATATACTATATATATACTATATATATATATAGAGCTTATGTATCATGCAAAGCAATCAGATTTCAGGATCTCGTGTAATATAATACGATCAGAACTAATATTAGTTTTATCTGCATAGGAAACCACCTTTTGTACTCTAACAAAAATAGTTTCCAAAAGCGATTTTACTATATAACCCCAAACCCTGACCCTAAACCTAGGTGCTCACCCTAACTCTAACTAACAAAAACAAAAACTTTATTGATACAAATGATCTACAGATAACATGTCACTTGCGTTCAGACTAAATTCCGATAGCAGAAATCGCCGTTGGGAATTGGAATTAAACTAAGAGTCATAGGGATTAATAGTTGATCGGCAATAAGTAATCAGGAATCTTGTTGCCTATATATATGTTTATTTGTGCAGCAATAGATTTAAGATCAAATACTTGAAAACCACATTTGGCTAGCTTGCATGCATTTAATTACAAATATAACTTCTGAATAAAGCCACAACTTTCAAATGAAAGATGCAAAATAGTAGTATAGACAATATTGCTAAAATTTAAAGCTTCTAATTAAGCAAGTTCGAGCGTTGTGACCCTTCTGGTAACAAATTTTACATTGTCTTGATTTATCTTCGTGCTTGTCATAATTAACCTCTAATTATGTATTAAAAAAAAAGAATTAAATGCATATTGATTTATAATTCGTATACACAGTACATTAATGGAATTAAAATACATTACCCATTCTTGTCACTTTCAAAATTTTTTCACTAGAGTTTAATGATAAATTCTCATAGTTTTTGTAATTTCTGAGCAAGTATGTGCATTATGACCTTGCTTGTAGCAAATTCACATTGCAAAATTTATCATCATTATTTCAACTAGTTTCGGCTTGTAAAAAATGTACATTAAATATATAAATATAAGCTTATATAAAATTGAATCAAAACCTGCACATACCTGCTTCTGTTTCTTTATAATCAGATGATAAATTCTCATAACTTTTATTTTCCAAACAAGTTCGTGCATTGTGACCTTTCGATAATAGATATTAACTGCCTTGCCATTGTTTTATCTTTATGCTTACAACTACCACTAGGGTCTTTTTTGCAATGCATAAAAAAGGAAATATTCAAGCACATAGATTACACAAAAAAAAATTAAATACCTGCTCTACCAGTAATTTCACCTTATTCTTTTACACAAAAAAAATAAAAAATTGAACCCTGCTCTAATTTCCACATTATCAACCCTTATTCTTTTTTTCCATTGTCTCTTATATTCGTAACATCGTTAAAAGCTTTTTCTCTTTTAGATTTTTGCCTCTTCGGTCTGATACCAATAGGATTACTGACAGTATGAGCAAATTCAGTAAATTTAGTAAGATCATTATCTTGACCTAAATTTTTTCTGGTTTTTCTTGCTATTTCATCTTCCATTTTTTCAATAAGCTTCGAATGTATTTTATAAAGTTCTTATGCTCGGCCTGTTGAAACAGCTAGATCAAGTGCTTTTTTCATTAATCCAAAGCCTCTTCTCCACTATTGCTTAAGTGTAAGTTCAGACAAACTTCTTCTGTGAATACATGTCGTCCATGAATACCCTCTAGGTGTGAAAATTCTATTGAATTATTGAATTCTAATGTGCCGAAATCCCCATTTAGAACAGTTGCAAAACAGGTGAGACCGTCCCAAATTTAGGAATGATTGTCTGAGTCACCCGATAGTTACACAATTGATAAACAATTTTTTTTATACGTTTTACAATAACAGGTAAGAGGCGTGATCGTCACATGCTAACCAGCCAATCAAAATTGTTAATTTTAAACAAAAATTAATCGAAGATTAAATCAAAGTGAAATCAAAAGAAATTTAATCAAGATTAATATTTAAAATTTCAAAGTAAACGTCACTAAATGGTATTGCTGGTAGACAAACATGTCTTTATTAATTTGGACTAATTTAAACCTTATTACACATAAGTTATAATCATTGTTTTTTATAATCTTCATGTCTAATACTATATCAAATAAACTTGAATTTTTCATAGTATCACGCACTATTATTCTATTGAAGAGATCTTTAATATTCATGATTTGTTTTATAGCCATATTACATATTGTATCTACATAAATCTATTACTACGTCCTAAAAAAAATTTGTAAAAAACAAAAAAAAGTGAAGTTAATAACTGTTATTTGTACGCTTCAACATTTTTTTAAAAAAAAACTATATAACGCATACAATAAGAACGCACAATCTAAGCTTTAAACTTATACTACTTTTCTAAACCATTATTTTAAACTTTTTACCTTTTTTTTTGCGCAACAAATGAGATTTTGTTAGTGTAGTGATAGTTAATTGCTTATAACTTCGATTGGTGAAGTGTAATATGAAAGTTGTTGGATTAAGTTGGATTAAGCAAATATGTTGTAGGGCAAGGTGGGAGCTTCAAGTTTCGTTAATAATTTACCTTGTTTCATAGATGAGATAATCTACCCGAGCTTCTGAAAAAAGTATTGTAAAACGTATAAAAAAAATTTTTAATTAATTGTGTAATGATCTACAAAATCAGGGCACTCGGGATGGTCTCACCTGTTGTTTACTGTAGCAGGGGTTCCGATGATTTCTGGGATCGACGTTACACAAGTATTTATACTGCGTAGTACTGTAAAACCAGTCGATACAACACTTTATTAACAAAAGAGCTTCCTAGCAAGCGTCTCTTTGTTGTATCATGGTGAATTAAAGGTAGATATACTAAAAGTTGAAGTATTGTCTACCGTATAGCAGAAGGTAATACAGTAAAAATATATTTTATTGCTTAATTTATAAACTATAATGCCGTTTTTTTTTAGTTTTTTTTTTGTCTTTTTTCTTTTGTTATCCAAATAATTAACCTGTTTATAAATTTATATAGATTGTTTTCGAAATTTATATGTATTCTCTATAATATGCAATAGTATAGTTTTGTTAAATTATAGATGAAGTATAAAAAATGGGAATAACAGGCGTGTAACTTGTTATAAAAAACTTATTAATAAAGCTCTTGTGTTTATAAGCGATATTTTAAACTGAGTGAATAGTTTTTATTCATTTACAATGCAAGTTAATTTGCTTCGAAGCTACGAAAGAAATTGTAATATGTTTAATGGGCATCCGTAAGCTGTACTAAATTTAGTACAAAAAGCTTAATTTAGTACAGTTAAAAAACTGAAATTTAGAAAAAATTTTATTATTTATCTTATATCAAATTTTTATAATAGATAAATATATATCTTTTAATCTACTTGTCATTTTAGGAGTATATCTTTTTGATAAAAGTTATATTTATTAACTCAAATATGAATTTAAATATAAAAAATTATTTACTTATAATAAAATTTAAAAATTTTATAATAAAATTTTAATAAAAATATTTTTAATATAAAATATTTAATAATAAAAATTAATTTTTTTTATAAAATATTTTTAATATTTTATAATAATTTATAATAAAATAAAATTTTTAAACTAAAAATTTTTATTAAAAAAGTTTATTAATTTTTAAAGTTTTAAATCAATTTATAATTATAAAAATATTTTATTAAAATAATAGCTTTAAATTTTTAATTGAAGTTTATAGAGCTAGCTTTTCTGATTCTAATGATAATAAAATCATTAAATTTGACCAAAACTCACTAAAATACAAATATTTTTATATTTAGATTATATATATATGCATATATATATATATATAATATGTATATTATAAAAACAAAAATTATATATTAAACCAGTGGTGTTGAACAGTGTTGCCACTGGAACTCTGAAATTCCACTGGAAGTTGATTTTTTCCAGCCTTCCAGTGGTTCCAGTGAGATTTTTCACTGGAAGAATTTTTTCACTGGAACCTAAATAATATTGACCAATAAAAATGTGCAATATCTGCACATGATTTTAAGATTATTCGTGATTAGATTATCTTGCTGTGTTCTTATCCAACTAAAAAACTCCAATAAAAAAAATTTTATTCAACTAACAGACTGCCAAAGCTTCAAGCATTGGCTCTTTTTAATAATTATACCAATTTAAATTTTTTGTTGCAGCAGCAACAGAATTAATTTATCTAATTACTAGCAAAAGTTTCTTTACAGCAACAAGAAGTAGTTATGTTATTATTATTATTATATCAGGTACATTGTGTTTATTATGTTTGTATCGAGGTATTGATTATTCGTTTAAAAGCTTCAAGCATTAACAATAAAATGGTTACTTTTTTAGATACTTGGTAAGAAATTATTTTGTTTATTATTATGTTTGAATATAAAGTAATGCTTGAACAGCCTTTATCAATAACAAATTTTTGATGAAAATAGGTAGTTTTTATCTTGTTAACTTGTTCATCGCAGTGGTAACTATCTGATTCATTTATTTGATTTCTGACTAATTAAAAATTTACTTTCGATCCATCGAGTGAAGTGCTTGAGTACACCCTAACTCAAAAGAAGCATAATCATGATTAAGGGTGCTTTCAAGCACCTAAATTAATGGATCAGTGCTCAATTTTTGTTTAGTGAAAAATAAATTATTCAGCCAAGTGAGTTCATTATTGTGATGAAAAAAAAAGATGGTCAGAGACCATCTTTTTTTATCAGAGTTGTGCTGATTGGCTAAAACTTTGGAAAATTACTATACAGATTACTTCAATCAATCGTAGTACTTGTGCACAATCTCTATAACTAGCCCATCACATTGAGAGAGATGCTTGAGAGCACGAGTTAGTGTCTGAAGGTAAATTAAATTTTTATAATTTGTGCAAAGTATGTAAATATATATGCTAAATTTATCTTGCACGAGGTACATTCATTCATTAATCCACAATATTTAAAAAGTCAAAGGTCACTGGAAGTCACTGAAAATCGCTGAAAGTCACTAGAACTTCCTTCCAGTGGTGAAAATCATCACTAGAAGGGCCCAGTGGCAATTTACCACTGGAAGCTAAAATATAATTTATTTGTTCCAGTTAGTTCCATTGATTATCCAGTTCCAGAAATTTTCACTAGAACGTTCCATTGGACAACACTGGCGTTAAATACCATGTTTATTTTGTATAATGTAACACAAATAATTACCACTTTATAAAATTAAATCATGATAATGTAATTAGGTTGGATCATATAAATAGCATCATGCTTGCTTGTTAGTTCTTTTTGCACTTCGTATTTTCATCTAGTGCAGGTTAGATTAGTTTATGATGAACAATAATACCATTATTAAAATCAAAGAACTTCTCTTATTCTTTTCATTATTTAATATTGAAGGCGATCATAACAATAACTTTGATGACAGCACGGAATTTTCTTGGATCCATTGGTTATTTGACACTGTAGACAATAGTAGTGATGAGTCTACAATTGAAGCGTGTGGTTCACAAAATGGCTGTGAAATGGATAATAATTTTGATCAGCTAAATACCAATATCAGAGACTTGTTGTTTTGTGAAAACTTGTCATTTGTGAAAACTTGTCATTTCATAGAGACTTTTTAAAAGGTGATAAAGATACGGAGCCATCTCATTTGGATATTCTGAAAGATAATTTTGACCAGTTAATTACACATAAGGCTTTAAGAATTACTAACACCAATGGATTACTAAAAATCAAAACTAATAATAAAGATGAAGATAGTGAGGGTCAGATCCATTATATTCAGTTGCTCCGAAAATGGAATTTAATAATTGGAAAGAACTCGATGAGTAACTAGAAAATCTATAAACAAGCATCAGTTGTTTTTTTATGATTGTAATTAACTTTTTTTTTTTTAAGATGGCTTCAAGGTCATGGGTTAGAATATGGGTTCGCTTTTATGATTACACATAGCGAAAAAGATAAGGAGGATGGAATACCTCATCACTGCGTTTATACGCGTATAAAAGGTATAAAATATATTCTACAAAAAGAAGCCCACATAGTTAAAGGTTGTAATAAAGGACATTATGCAGAAAATTGCAAGTTTCATATAAATACATATCGTCGAAAAAAAGATAATTTGGTCTACATTACAAAGATTGAAGGTCAATATAATCATGAGCTCATAAAAAATATTGATATGGTTGCTTCTTATTACCGTAAACTTTCTCCAGAGATATGTAATAAAATGAGACTTCTTGCAGCGTCAGGAGTTCATTCTGGTGCTATAGTAGAGATTCTACAGTGTAAATATATTCATTCCCTTAATGTTTATAACATGGTACAAGCAATTAGACATGAAAAGAGAGTTATTAGTATGCAGGTTCAATTTATCTTAAACTTTTAAAGCAAAAACAAGAAAACCCAACTTTCCATATAGATGCACGTTTCGAAGCCAAAGACAACCATCTTACAGCTCTTTGTTGGATGAGGCCAAGTCAATTGCAATTGTGGGGTCGTTTCCAGGATATAGTATTACTTGACATAACAGCGAAAACTAATAGATATTCAATGATCTTATGTGTAGTCATCTTAATAGATAATTATAATAGATCTCGACTTGGAGCTACTGCTCTAGTCTCTGATGAGACTAAGAAACATTTTCTTGGCTATTTGATAGTCTTAATAGGGCAACAGGCAGATTTGTACCATCATTACTTTATACAGATGCTGATCCTGCAATGATAGCGGCAGCAAAAAGCTCTTGGCCAATGACTAAGCACCATTTTTGTCTTTATATTTGTAAAAATTTAGAAAAACATTTTCTTAGTAAATATCATGCTGAAAAATGGAATAAGTTTTTTTCCGCTTTTTGTCATGCCTGTAATAGCCGTGTGAAGACAATTTTTGAAAAAAGATGGTCCCTATTAGTGCAGGAGTATGTTGACGCCACTAATTACTTGCAACGTCAGTTATATCCATATAGAGAATCCTAGGCACTGTGTTTTATCCATTGCACTTTTAATACCAGAGTACAAAGTACTCAATGTGTTGAATCTTATAATGGCATAATTAAAAACAATGTGAATGGCACATCTTCACTTTTGGAACTTGACCATATAATTAAAAGGTTGCTAATGAAAGAGAGTCAGTTTGTTAAATTTAAATGATGCTATTAGTAAATTTCCAATGAGCAAAGAAGAAGGCTACCATAACTGGTATACAAACAAGTTAATAAAATATGTCAACGTTTTTAACACCTGCGATTCTAAAACTTCAATGAAATGAGATGAATCGCAGTGTTACAGTACCGGAAGCCTTCTTTAATTCCGATAAAGTAACAATCACACAGCTCCTGAGATCCCTTACTTTGGGCGTGAAGCGGTGTGCAAGAGGGAAGTATAGTTTCTTTTATGTCTGTAAGAAACTACGCACTTCTCTAAGGCAGTTCGAAATAAATCACAAGAGATAATAGACAGTTTATTAATTTAACAAGAGGGCTATTCCAAGGTGTCTGTTCCTTAGAAATCCCAAGAGTTTATTAATAATAAGGGAGGAGGATAATAAATATAAAGGTAAAGATAAAATACAATGTCTGGATCTGTCTAAAACTAAGGAAAATAAGGTGGGTTTATATATCTATTGAGCTAAGCGTCGCTAAGTGTTGTTAAGCGTCGCTAAGCGTCATTAAGCATTACTAAGCGTCGTTAAGCATCGCTAAGCGTCATTAAGCGTCGCTAAGCGTCATTAAGCGTCGCTAAGCGGCATTGAGTATCATTGCACATCAATTTCGCATATCACTATTACTAAATACAGTTATTACAAAATTTCCTTATTAAGTTCTAATTTTCAAACTAATTTCTACCAAAATTAACTACAACTTATTCTATAACAGCAGTATACATTACCAGTATTGTATGATCAGTTGGAATGAAAAAAATCAGAAACCAGATTAGCAGGTTATTAATTATCAGGTGTAATCGGGTATGTATTTATAAAAAAGTGGTTATCTTTTTTTTTTTTTGTTGCAGACGCCTCATGATTAATTGCCAAACAATATGTTTTCTGAAAGTATGTTCGATACAAGTATAATTGAACTTGGAGACTTAATCGCAGATATTGAATTAACTAAAATTCATGAAATTTGGCGTGTTAATTCTATTGATAAAAAATCAGAGAATTTATTGTTCTATATGATAACACTGCTCACCTTTGTACGTGTTTGACACTGGTTAACTGTGGTCTTGCATGCTGCCATTTTTTTCAACTATGCTTGTTTCAGCAAACGCAAAATTCCATATAGGTCTTGTGTCGCAACGTTGGTATATTGATACAGTAATATTTAATGAACCTACAATTGCAACTGTACAGGTAGGACCGTCCCAAATAAGGAAATGATGATCCCGATCACGCATATTAGTTTAGCCAATTAAAATTGTAAATTTTTATCATGTGAAAAGATCACGTGTTGATTAGCCAATCAATTCATAAATTTTTTTAAATGAAAAAAAAACTAAATTTAATTAAAATTTATTAAAATTTATAGCTAAAGCTCAAAAAAATGCCGTTAAATGTTACTGCTAAATAATAGCATGTATTTATTAATTTAAATCGGGATTATTGACCTTTTCATAGTGCTTATTTTTTATTTATTTACAAAATCTAATAATCTATATGTTTAATTATACGTCTAATTATACGTCTAATTCTACGTCTAATTCTACGTCTATTCCTATATATACTCAGATTTCTAATATCTAATACTATACTATCTTACACAGCTATCATTCTAATAAGAAACCTCTGCGATTTTAATACATCTTATCTATAAGCTTCTTTATCATATTATAAAAGCACCTACAATAATATTATTAATAAACCGCATAGTTAATTAACTTAATTCATATACTTCCAATTTTAAAGGATATCTATGCAAAACGTAAAATAAAAAAATTATACAACCTAAGTTCTTCACCCTACATTAACGTTATTAAGGCTTTTTTACATTTTTTTTTGTTCAATACGGAAGATTTTGTCAACGTAAGGATCGTAATTTACTTATAACTTCGGTAAGTAAAGTATAACTTGAAGGTCGAATGATTTAGAATGATTTAACTGATATTATATTATAGTATGATATGAAAACTTCAAGATATTAAGTACACTTTGCCAGGTTCACAGATGAGATAATCTACCCGAGCTTCCGAAAAAAGTACTGTAAAACGTATAAAAAAAATTTCCGAATCAATTGTGTAACGATCTACAACTCGGGGCACTCGGGACGGTCCTACCTCGAGTAAACTGATGATGATTATCAGTTTTTTTTAACCTATTTCTGTATTTTTTTCGCTTCTTTTGCAACGCGTCTAACCTTTTTTCTTCCAAGATTACGTCCATTCCTGTGTTGTCGTTACTGGTGTCGTCATTATGGTGTCGCGTCGTATTACCTGTGTCACCGTTACTATAATTGCTGTTCAGGTTATAAATTACGTCGTTTCTGGAGTTACTACGATTCTTTTTTTTTTTTAGTTCAGGTCTGTGAGCGTGCTAACACTTTTTTCTTTCTGAATAGTGAACCAAGTTGTTCGTCGTGTTGGCTCGTCGTTGCTGGTTAATAAGTAATTTGGTTTTGCAGCATCGTAAGTAATGTGGTTTCGCGGCTTCATAAATGTGTGGTTACGCAGCTTCGTAAGTGGCGTGGTTTCACCTTAGTAAATGGCGTGGTTTTACGCTTCGTAATGGTGTGGTTTCACGGCTTCGTAAGTGGCGTGGTTTTACGACTTCGAAATGGTGCAGGATCACGATTTTTGTTAATGTAGATTTCGTAAGTGTGTTGTTTCAAGGCTTCGTCGTTGTAGCAATTCTGCTGTTGATGGTGTGAATAAGTCTAACTAACGTTTGCATTATTTTTTCCAGGTAGTAGTTGATGAAATTGTTTGAGGTGGGTCGTCATTTTTATCGGTTTCATTCTGGGGCCGTCATTGTCTGGAATCATCGTTTTGCGGTGCCATCGTTTTGTGTTACCGTTTATTAGATAGTCACGATTTAGCAGTTATGAGATATTAGTGTTTAGGGTTAGGGTTAGTGTTGGTTAGACTTAGAGGTTTTTTTAGATTTAAAATCTGTTCGTTGCACGAATAACAATAAATATTTTGATCGCAAATCGTATAATTCTATAGTCAATTTTATGATAAGTTTAATATATGATATATTAAATTCGTAATTATTAAATTTGTATTATGTAAATCGATGTAAGACGTGATCTAGGGTACAGGTGCAATAATTTATAAAACCCTAATAATATTATAAAAATAAATTGATAAAATTAAGACAACTCCGAATTGATAAATTTAATAATTATAAGATTCAAAAGTAGGCAAAATCTACATAAGCATTTTTATTTATAATAAATGCAGTAAGAATTTATAAGAAATGATTATTATTTTAACGAAAAATTCAGGAATTCTACTCGATCCCGCGAATCCCGCACGACGCGCGGGATTTTTAAAAAAATCGATCACTATGGGTGACCTAACGGGTGACCTGTTGGGTGACCCATCAGGTGACCCGGGTGGTGTCTTCTTTTTAACTGACCCGTTTCACCCGTCGGGTGACCCGGGTGAAGATTTTTTAGACGGGTCAATTTACTACACGCCTGGCATTCTCTTCAATAATTTGCTTCAGCCTCAACTTCAGCAAATTTCTCTCTAAGTTCGAGAATCTCAGTATTCTCTTCTCTAAGTTCCGTAATCTTGGCTAAGAGCTTATCATTTAATTCTCTCAATGAGATCAATGGGTTGCATGTTCAATAATAATTTTTTTTATACAGTATAAGATGGAATAATTCAAAAGTTCGTTAGCATAGATAATAAAAAACCGTAACAAAATGTCACGGTCGAAATTGCAGATTTATTGATGTAAAAATAAATTACAAAGATTCAGTAATACATAACCTTGTTTTACAATGTGAAATAGCGTTTTTATACTAATTCCTGCAGACCACACCAATTCTTTGCTTGCCTACACTACTAACACACATTATCCCACTCTATGGTCGTTTCAGTGATGATGTCATGTATGAAATAGTTGACTTTGATGAGTCTGATATAGTTGACATTATTCCGTCTGAATCATAATATTTGTGCACTGTGCATATTATTGAGGTTCTGAAGGTTAACAGTGTATGAATAATCGAATTAGACGACCCAGATTCTAAAAGTGAAATATGTAAAGGAATGGCTGATCGAAAAAATTTTTTGACATATATATTATATATCGGAATAAATTTTATTTGTAAGATGTGAGATAATGAGACCCATAATTAATGATACTGACGATTACTAGAAGTTTACATGATTATGTGAATTATAGATCTTCATCATTTAACAGGTTTGAGAAAATACATCGATTTATATAATAACTAATTATTAGACCTTTTGCGGAACGATATAATATTTTTTGAAATCAAAAAACCAGCAAAACTAGCAGTATCAATTATTAAGGACTAAAGACTTTTGAATTGTTCTCGAGATCAAACGCAGTTGAGGGTGTGCCTGTATCACGCTCAGTAATTCGGTTGATTCTGGTGACTGAAGTGCAAACACCTGGAACGCCTGGTTGATTAATTGCCCTTTAACAAAATAAAAGGGAGGGTTAATGTTATTAAAGAATCTGTAAAACATGAAATCAGTCTTCATCCGTACCACGGTATATTTAATTGTATCTGATCAACCCATGCTCCAATGGCATTGCCATTTGGAAATGCAAATACGACATCATTATAACTTGTTGCTCCATTTGCCGTAAGATTTGCTGTAATCGCAGCCTTATTTTGGCCAGCAATGCCATTTCGAAAACCTGGAGCCGTGAGAACATCATTGAAACCTGCTTCATTCCATTCAAATACAGTGGCGGGCATATCTCGATCTTTCTTTAGAGCTTTGAGGACCAAAGTAGCTGTTTTAGGATTTTGAAGCACAGGAGGGAGTCGATCAAACTCTAAACATGAGAATATTAATCAATATGTATGGGCATGGAAATAATTTAACTGCCAATTTTTTACAGACCTGTGTCGCTTTTTTTTGCAAGTTTTCTAACGTTTTTGTCTTGAATATATTTAAGTAGGTTAGACATATCTACGGACCGGATTATTATAAAGTTTTATTTATGATTTTGTGATTTAAAGAGTCCACTCATTCAATGGGTCAGTACACAGCAAAAAGGGGCTTTGAGACGGATTTTTAATTTGTATACATCAGTGTTTGATCATTTTTATTCAATTTTGCAAATCATTTGATCTGTGTTTGTAATAATTGTGTGCGTTTATGAACTAGATCGCATCAATAAATGGCCAAGATTTCCTTGTAATTCCAGGAAAGGAACTTTTCATCCGTTATTCTTGTAATAGATTGATAGATATTGCTATTGCCTTTGCAAATGCAATTGCCTTTACAAAATGCAATTACTTTTACAAAATGCATTCGCTATCACTATTGCTACGCTGTTGTAACAAAAAAAAGGAAATACGGTATTAAATGGTGATAAAAAAAGTTCGCGTTTACCGTTTATTGCATCTATTTGGATTTTCTACAGGTCAGATGAAATGATAATCATTGACCGTACAAAATGCTCGTGGCGAAATGATTTGTTAATCTTTTTCTAAATAAATCTTATTTTATTTATTATTGACGGATAAAAAAAAGGAGTAAAACCTGAATCACATCCAGTAAAATTTCACTGTAAAAAATTAAAAAATCAATTTTTAATCGTGGGGGATTTTTTTCGGCTTAGAATAATGTTCATAACGAATTTACTAACTTGCAGCAACTCGGGTTTTTAGCATTGTCACATTTCAATTATTAATAATTACTAACAATGAAAAAAAAGTTAATCTATTTATCCACCCGTAGAAGGATCAATTTTAATTTAATTATCTAAATCCGGTTAAATCAATTAATTACATTATAAATAATTTGTATAAGCATTATTTTGAATGATAGCAGATAAACTTAATTTAGACCGAAATTCAAGATAATATCCCTGAATATTATTTCGAACTCGTACAAGTATATAATAAAGAATGCGGGTTTCGCTTATAATGATCATAACGAATTTACCAGCTCGTGCCAACTCGGGTTTAATCTTGCTATTTTTATAATTAGCAAAAAAGCCCCGGATTCTGGTATGATTCTCCGAAAGTTAGTTACCCGCCAGCTCATTTTACCGACCCCATATCCCCGACAGAATGTTTCACCTACAGCATTTTTTGTTGACAGAATCTTTCCTCGACATACCATGTTTTCGACATCCCCTTTCCTAGAAATCTCATATTTTCGACAAGACATTTCTCTGACATGACATTTTCTAATTTGACTTTTCTCCGACACTAAGTTTTATTGAATGCACTTTTTCCGACAAGAACGATAAACCCAGTGATCATCACATCACGTGAGTGATTAATCATGTGATGTGATGAACACGAATATATCACTCTACCTATTTAAACGAAATTCTAATCGGGGAAAGATCTTGTCGGAAAAAAGATGTCGGAAACATGTCATGTCGGAAAAATGTTCATTCTGAAATACGTCATGTCAGTAAAATGTCTTTTTGAAAATATGTCCTGTCGATGAAAGGAGAGGTCGAAAACATGGTATGTCGAGGAAAGATTCTGTCAACAAAAAATGCTGTAGGTGAAACATTCTGTCGGGGATATGGGGTCGGTAAAATGAGCTGGCGGGTTACTAGCTTTCGGGGAATCAAGATACAATGTCTACACGTCCTGTAATTCGCAAAGACAATCAAATTATTATTTTTTTTTATAAAAAATAAATTTAATAATAATAGTTGAAAAGATATTGTGAGGTCGGATACGAAAATCCATCTTTTATACGATGTTATGGAATATCAATAGATGATTTTTCCCGGTGCTGGTCACTTCACCGACAATCATTTCACCGAAAGTTCACTTAGCCGACATAACATAGGGTTAGAATTAGAGTTTTATTAACTGCAGGTATGCATTTTTAGTAAATTGTCACTTGGTGTGATGTCGGCTAAGTGAGCTGTCGGTGAAAACAGGTAGGAACGTCCCAAATATAGAAAATGGTTACACGAATGTTGGGTGATTGTCACATGCTAACCAGCCAATCAAAATCGATAATTTTATAAAAATAATTAAGCGACAAAACGAACAAAATCAAGAAATTTAATTAAAAATTTATTTTAAAATTCAAAATAAATATCGCTGACTATTATCACATTTAGAAATCATATCTTTATTGATTTGATTATATTAAACTATATATTCTATGTTAAGTTGTAACTATCGTTATGTAAAAACTTTAATAATCTCTACATTCGATTCTACATTATATCTAATAAACCTGAAAGTTTCATAATACAGTACCACGTACTCTTATTTATTGAAGAGACCTTTAAATATTCATAATTTTGTTCTACACATCGTATTACATATTGTACTGTACCTACATAAATCTTTTACAACACCCTAAACTAACAAAAACAAAAAAAAAAAAATGAAATTAATATTTGTTATTTATATGTTTTAACTTTTTTTAACAAAAATTCTGTATAACGCATGTAAAAAAGATCTTAAAATCTAAACTTTACACTTCTCTAGATCGTTATTTTAAGCTTTTTACCTCTTTTTTTGCGCAACCGACAAGATTTGGCCAACGTAGTGGTTGTTATATAACTTCTACAGGTAAAATATAGCATGAAGGACGAGGGATTCAGAGGGATTCAACCGATATTCTTATAGTAAGGCACGAAAACTTCAAGTTTTACTTAATACGCTTTATGGGTTCATAAAAGAGATAATCTACCCGAGCTTCCGAAAAAAGTATTGTAAAACGTATAAAAAAATTTTTAAATCAATTGTGTAACGATCTGCACTCGGGACGTTCTCCCCTGTTGTTGGTGAAATGTTTGTCGGTGAACTAAGGCGGATATTTCTAATGATTATATGATCGTTTTTAGATTATGCAAATGAAGGCTCTTTGCGTCAAAATCTTATGTCAATCCATTCTCATGGATTTATTCACCGAGATTTACATTCCGGAAATATTTTGCAAGATTATTTACATAGTGCGCGCATTACGGATCTTGGACTTTCAATATCGTCTCATACGAAACATGAAGAAATTTGTGGTGTTATGTCATATATAGCACCTGAGGTTCTAATAAGTAAGCAATTCACGCAAGCTGCAGATATCTATGACCTTGGAGTTATTATGTATGAGATATCAACTGGAAAAAGAGCATTTGATGGTGAATCTTTCAATAGTGATCCTGCGGTAAAAATTTATATGGGAAAGCGACCAGAATTTGACAAGGGAATACCTGATTGTTACACTAAATTGACCAAAAAGTGCATGGACGATCAGAATCAACGACCCACGGCGAACTATTTTGATTGCGAAATTCGTCATTGGCTTGACGAGATGAATCAGAATGATGATAATGAAATCAAAAAAAAAAAACAATTCTTAGAGGCCGATAAAATTGAACGTAATATCGAACCACAAAAACATCCGAATCATATGTACAATTACAAAACCATCACCATAAGTGAGATAAGAAATATATTCTCAACTGACTAATAATTAATAGTTATCAGGTAGAATGTAGATGATATTGAGTCAGCGTCATTTAGCGGCCATTTGTTGACTCAGATCATGCCGCGAAGCGGCATGATCTGAGTCAATCAAATGGCCGCTAAATGATGCTGTCCCAATGTCATCTACATTTTCTACCTGAAAACGATATTATCCGGGAGTGGTCATTGATTATGCTACCCATATTAATTCTGTAAATTATTGTTATTTCATAAAGTTTAGTTTATTGATTATGTGGTTTCTTTCTCTAGTTGTTTTTTTTCTTTTTCTTTTTTTTCTTTCATTTTTTTTTTTTTACTCGGGGACTTTTTGACATGAATTAAAACCATCGTTAATATAACATAAAAAAAAAAAAACAAAAAAAAGATATATATCCAAAAAATTAAATATTAAAATTCCGAACCATGGAATAAACATTGATATACCGTGATATAGAATTAATATGGGAACATGATCAATAGTAACTACCGGATAATTAAATATAGCAGGCAATGTAATAATATATCGATACCAATTGATTTAATGTTTTTATGGATGATTTAAATTTACTTCTTTGTTATTAATGAAATAGAATCCAACACATAAGACTAGTATTGAATAAAATTATAAATAATAAACAATGTTGTTTAGTTTTAGAAAAAATATATATAGCTCAGCCTCTCTTCATTGATTCGATTATCAGAAAAATTTTCATTTGTCCAAGAACAACTGTAACTAAATACTGACCGATTGGGTTGTCAGTTTTGTCGGTCAAAATTTGTAACAGAACCAGCAACAGTTACAGTTATGACCATTTATGACTAGGAACGTCAACAATTTCGCTTATGACCGGTTATAACTCTAATACTAATCGATGCAGGTCGGTTAGAGGCCATTAACCGACCAAAAACCTGAAAAATAATAAAATTATCATCATCTTATTTGTATCTGACCCAGATTAAATTTATATGTTGGTTATTAAATTACTATAATAACACAATACTCTAATCTAATTCTATTTTATTCATAATACCATTAATTTGATTGAAGTTCATATTTTAATCGTTTAAAAAAATAAGATATTTAAATTTGTGGCTTAATATATACAGTATTTCGTAATGCTCAAAATGAGAAGGAATTATTGTCCGAAAAACTATCAAAACTGTTAACTAGTTTATCGTAGGGATGTTATCCTGCTCCAACCGGTTAGCTTGTGCTTAAAACCGGTTAGAACTCTGTTCGGAGCACATTTAAATAAAAACCGATTTTTTGAACTCAGTTTATATAAATGCATTAATAATTAATTATTAACGCTTATAAATGATTGTTAGCGCTTGGTGTTACTCTAAATTACTTTTTCTGGTAAAATTTATTTTTGGTAATTGATTTTCATTGACTTAACTTTTTTTGGAAATTTTGGGTTTCAAATTTCAACCGATTGTAGTCTATACTCTATTCTCTGCGCTTGTGATTGCGATTGCGCTTGCGTAAGAGCAGTGCATGCGAAGCGCTGCGCAAGCCCAAGCGCTCTCAAAATTTTTCGCTTATCGAACATTGGTTGTATATATAGAATAAATTGCGATTAAAAAGGAGGTCCAATTTTTCTAAAATGCACGAATAAAATAATGCATATCTTAATTACTAAATATAAATATAAGACAATTACCTAACCTTAATTGGTAAAAAAATATGAGATAGTTGCAAATAAATAACGATTATAAGGAAATCCGTTATCATTAAAATGCATAAATAAATTAACAAAAATATTGCATATAATTACCAAATAAAAACAACACCTAACCTTTATTAGACAAAAATTAATTATTATAATTTAGTGATAAAAATACTATTTATTAATATGTATTTACTAATTTTTTTTCACTTATTGATATTTTAAAACATGCACGCCTCATGAACATTAACACTATGAAATTACCGAAAGTAGAGTTCCAATCCATAAACATCCAGTGTTGTAAACTTTTTTTAATTTTTATTTTTCTTTTGTGTAATTCTGCCCCGTACATAGTTAGGGTATTTTGTCCTGAACAATGTGTTTTCTTTTTTATAAGATAGGTAGTAGTTTCGGACCCTAAATCTAAGTTCTGGGCAAGAACAATGATTTGGAACCATAGATCCTGGTCTGGGACAAAATAGTTCGAAGCTTATGATAGTGGTCTTGAACTTTTTATATTCAAAATGTATAAATACAATGCTTGAGTAAATAAAAAGTGCATAATTCATTTTACTCAAACAAAACAATAACCCAATCTAACCTAAAACCCCGATTTATCCCAATTTAGCATAAACCCATACCATCCTACTTTGCATCTGGAATTTCGGCCAATTCTGAATCAGCCACCTAGCCCAAATTCAGAAGATAATTAACCTAAACCTCGCAGCGCATAAATAACTATTACTCATTGTTATTCGATAAGTAAAACAATGCCGTCTAACTCAGATATCCGAATTAAAAAAACAGATATCCAGTGTTATGCTCAATTTTTTTGTTTCATTTTTTTCATCATTATCATTATTTTTTGAATTTCTTATTTTGATATAGTTTGTGACGCAGTTAGGTGATTAAAGCTTCAATCGAGAGGTTGAAGTTTCAAGCGAATGATTAAAACTCCAATCGAATGATTAAAGCTCCAATCACGAATTGAAGCTCCAAGTGGGTGATTAAACTCTAATCGGGAGATTAAGCTCCATTAGAGATTGGAACTGTTTAACCGTTTAAAAATTGATCTATAGTTCCGGGCAAAATTATGTTTTAATGCCGGCCAAATTAAACGGTTAAACAGTTAAACAATTAAACGATTAGAAAAAATTTTAGGCGGTTCCAATCCCTAAGCTCCAAGCGAGGGATTAAAAAACTCACAGGAATTAAAGATAGATAAGGATGTAGCTTCAGTCTGTGAAGGAAAGAAAGATTATTAAAACGATTGTTAATAATTGTGGATAGTATTATTGAATAATCTGACATATAAATTTTTCTAATAAAGGGTAACCTATAACCTGTAATTATGTGTTAGTTTTTTTGATTTAAACCATTTAACCTTAACCACTATTTGTTCACGATCGAAGCTAAACTCCTATTGGTTGTAACACCAGATATAGCTTATCGGATAAATGGATGAAGAATTGATCTGAATTGAAACTCTACACTTAACAAATTACTTAAAGACCAGAAAACAAAACTGAAAAAACCAAATATAAATAACCTATTCATACCCATAATCGTGATTATTTTATTAATACTTAACATTACATCACGAATTTCAAAATTAATCGGAACCCAATCACTTAATATTAAATCAAAATTCCAGCAAAAACTATTAGAAGATCAAGTTTCATTATTACACTAAAACGAAAAAGAATTGCAACACAATAAAATATGAATCAAAAGTTAAATTAACTATTAGCATTTTAGAATGACAACAATATAAAAAAATATGGATAACTAAACTCCCAGCGCATGGGCAGGCGCATGACTTGTTATGCTTGCATAAGCAGTTTAATAAAACCTGCTATCGCTTAACCTGCTTTTTTTTTTTTTTTTTTTTTTTTTTTTTTGGCGATCAATCGTTATCACTTTTTTTTTTCTTTTAGCGATAATATCGCTATTACTTTTTTTTCTTTTGGCGATCATATCGCTATTACTTTTTTTTTTCTTTTGGCGATCATTCATATCGCTATTACTTTTTATTAAAGCAAATACATTTAAAATATATAAATTTTTGCATTATAATGTTATTTCATCTATTCGCTGTTATTTTTTTTATCCAATTTATTAATCTTCATTACAGTCAATAATACCCGCTTCATACCAGGTCTTTAAGCAGAGACTTGCGGAGGCATTTTCTTCAGACAACCTGTTACGTATTGGGTTGATTTTATTTTTTGCTTTCGAAAACATTTCTTTGCTCGGTACGTTTTATTGCAAAGGTTGCAATGTCGTTTATCACCAAATTCAGTAAGTTCGTCCCAGAAAGGGTCCTTTTTTTACTCGCTTTGGAGGATGGTTTGTTACTATAAGCGTTCCAAGTTCAAGTGCATCTTGAGATATTGAACCTGAAGAGGTAGGTTCAATTGAATGGATAAGTTCTTCAAATGTATTGCCTTCGTCCATCGAATAGTGAAATTCAAGTAAAAAAATATGTAAAAAATTTATTAAATTAAAAAAAAAAAATTAAAATGACTAATTGTCGTCACATTAAATTAACTTGACTTTTGTTCGTTATAAGATAGTAATTTTTTATTCGTCATATCATGTCACATTAAATTAAAAAAAAGAGTCAAAGAAAATTGATTTTTGTTCTTCATAAGACAGTAATTTTTTATTCCGTCATATTAAATTAAAAAAAAAAGTCAAAGAAAATTGATTTTTTCGTCATGAGATAGTAATTATTTACGATAGTCTAAATTAATATTGCTCAACCGAACTATCAAACTCGTTTGGAGCATGATTTAATAATAAAAATCATGTGGCCGCAAAAACTCGAGTTCCATTGGGTTCGGTTCAAAGCAGGGTCGAACTGAGTTTCGGCAAGCAGGATAACATCTCTAGTTTATCGCCTTTTCTTTTTATTGACTCTTCTATTGAATGTTTTACACAAAGTTAATAATGCCATTTAATATTTAAATAAATATTCAAAAGTTAGACCATGCTCTTATTTAGTATTCATATGGAAACCAAGTAATGGTTAATAGATCAAACCTTGGCAAAGATAATGAATCACTGAAAACAAAATCTAACTTGTTATTTTATGAAAGTTTTCAATTATACAAATTTGTGCCTTTAAATCATCTCCCAGCTTGAGCAATCAAACCAAGCTCTTCAATTGTACTGGCATAAAGAATTTTAAAGTATGAATGAGTACTCAATGTTTAAAATTCCGGTTATTCAAAAGTTAGAATTTCTTAATTGTTAAACATTCATCATAATCATAGCAATTTCTATCCATTAAACAGCACTTTTTTTTTGTCCAACATAAGTTTTTTATATTCGACCAAAAGACTCATAATTCAGATTTTTATATCTTTTTGGTTCCATGGTAATTATTAAAGAAAAAATTTTATTAATTTATTTATTTATTAAGTCAAAATTTTGATTATTATTTTTTTTTCTTTATTTATATCAAGATGAAAACCATGTATCAATACTGTACAATTAATTTAATAAATAGTTGGATTAAAAAGCCGCCTAAGTTATATCAATTGGTAGAGATTGAAAATAATACTTGTCTATTGAGAATTCACGAATTTGTGATTAACGTAGAACATAAATACATAAATACCTAAACTTAAATAAACAAATCTCAATATCACTATTCGTACTATTAATTCTTTAAAATATTTAATAATCAAATTATCGTTGATTTCCATCGTTAGTTTTGTAAAAAGAAAGTCTATTATTCCAGTTGACACAGAGCATGTAGTTCACTAAGCGTGTTATTAACGTTATGCATATGGGGAAAATCGATTTTAAAATCGTAAATGATAATTGAGTTACTATTTACACGCAAAAAACTGTGAATGTCTTAGTCAATACATAACTGATTGTTTCTGTATCCTTGATTCGCAATTTTATAATTCATAAATTGATACAAATTTATGACGATTAATACTACAAGTAATCGAAATAATTATAGAATTGATAATCATGCAAATGATCACTGGAATATTATTACAAATTCGAATACATGACATTTAGTTCACAGACGACAAACCGAATCATATTTTGAATCAAAAAGTTAAAGCGATTTGGCTTGCTGGTAAGGATGATATTATGACCATTCCAACATTCCCGACCACACATGTGTAATGTGAAATCGAAGAAAATAGAGGTGTTTTTAAAAAAAATTGCGTGCTTATAATTTTGCTTATGAAACCTCCTTTTGTGTTTTTAACAAAAACAAGACAGATAGGAATGCAAGTTCGCTATATTAACCATTTTTATGAAATAATTTGCGTGGTAATCGAAAAACGAATTGGCAGACTATATTATGCTCTTGCAAAAAAATTCATTTATTTAAGAAATATGGATATATTTTACACGGAGAAAACAAAAATTCCAATTACGTTACTAAAATATAAATTATATTTGAATACAGTATTTTCGTTTGATCATAAAAATTTAGCTTGTATTTAGTATTTAGGCAAAGTATGTAATAATTCTTTTTTTTTTTTTTCATCGCTTTATTTTTTTATTTTAATTTTTTTTTATTTTTTTATTTTTTTTTTTTAATTCATTTTGTTTTTAAGATAAGTTTTTTTTTACTATTAATCAGTAAATGAGATACCGATATTAAAACGGAGCTCCCACAGCAAATGAGGGTAGTGTGTCAAAAAAAAATTTTTTTTTAAAGATGCAATTTCTGAAGTATACGGGATAATTACAAATAAGGGCCCAAAACGAAAATAATTACAAATAGAGGCCCGATTTTTGAAAATTATTAAAAATCAGGGTTGGGCAAGCTGTATATCCAGTGCTTTTTCACTGGACACTGGACGTTTCCAAATTGTCCAGTGTAATGTCCAGTGCATGTCCAGTGTCCAGTGACATATTTATAAAAAAATTCAATAAATAAATAAATTAGTCAAAGCACAACATATCTGGTCAGATAATTAGTACTCCCAGAGGATTGCTCTAGCTAATTCTTAAAAATGTAGTATATCTATATGCAACCAATTTGCTTGCAATTGTAAATGATAGTATTTCAAATGATGTTAACCTCCCAAAGCAATATGCATGGTAAGCAGGTTTTGAGAGATATCAGGCTTGAAAACATTATAAATATTATATTATATAACAGTAACAGGCTTAATAAATTAATTTTTTTAAGTTATCGATTTTAACAGAATTGGTTAATTATATATTATTTTTGTTTAAAATTTTAAAAATTATAATTTTTTTAATTTTTGTTGTCCAGTGATTATTTTTCTTAATCCATTGCTTTTTACTGGACAATTAGGACACTGGACACTGGACAAAATTCCAATTGTCCAATTGTCCAGTTGCCCAACCCTGTTACAGATAAGGGCCCAAATATATTGATGGCTAAAAAAGCCGATTTAAACATAAAAGCGTTATAATTAATTAGACATTTTAGAATTTCGTTATATCGAATTCATTAAAAAATAGCATTATCGGCGCAATTTTGAATGTTACTATGCATGCCTAATTACATGTTATAGAAACTATTTAATATTAATAAATAAAATACGCATACTATTTTCTATTTCTATGTCTTCGACTACATGTACGCGAATTATGCCCCTTTTATTACATTTCCACAAGTAACCTGATTTTCTGGTGCCGTTTCTCCATGACTACGCAACCGAGTTTTCCGTGGCCGTCCTGCTTGCTTAAATGTAGGTGGCGGCAAAGTTTCATTATCAAGAACACATGATTCTGCTTCAACTGGTTGCACTGAATCTCTATAAACTCTTTTAAGAGTGTTAGTATAGTAAGAAATGTGAATGAATTCTGAAGGTTGCTGGTGTGTTTTAAGGATAGCGGCACATGCACGTACGCAAGGAAACTGGTATTCTTGAAATTGTTGACAGGTGCAGGTTAATGAAGTCAGATTTACAGCACGAAAATTAGTATTATTACTTTCAACTTCGAAGACTGACTCATTAACTTGATAAACCATTCGATTACGACATCTGTTAATAGCAGATTGAAGTTGCTGAGTGGTTGCTTGTGGTAATACTGTCTGCACTGAAGAGTATATTGTGCGACGATTATAATAAAGTGTATTGACCTTGCGAATAGCAAAATAATTGCATCAAATGGCTCTATGAGACTCTCATCATGTAACCATGAATTAAAAGATTCGGATGCAATGACCAAATCTATTTCGAGGGCATTTACTGAGAGTTCATGTAGCTGGAGGTATTTCATTTAAATAAGTTGCAGCATCTGTATGTTAACGTAGAATACAGTTTGTTTGCATCTTTTGCGGTACTTTTGTACTTTTCCTGTACGATGGTTGTTTTCCATATTTGGTTTTCCTTTTTTTTTTGCTTTTTTTTTTTTTTTTTTTATATTATTTTAATTAAAATAAATAAAATTTTTCCTTAGTTACCGTGAAAATACTTGATCAAAGATCAACTTGTCTTTGCCTTGTATACTCTCCTTTAGGAATCAGATCATGCAAATTAGCCTAAAAAAATCTTTACGTTTTTATATACTCTATACTATACATTACTGTATACTCTTTACTCTATTTAAATTTACTATTTCGATTTCGTAAACCATTACTGGAGTACTATCACCCACCCGCCTTGCAAACTTACGTTTTATTTATACTTTTTTTGATGAAATTTCTTGTTACACATTCTAGTAGATCTCTATTTCAGATTAGCAGATTCGCGCCGATTTTCTTTAAAAAGATCGATTCCCGAACATGGCAGGTAGTGTATTTAAAACTTGAATGGCTTATGTGATATAAAATTATCTACTTTATCCGTATTAACGTTAATCTTTATATTAATAAGCCTCAATTACTATTTATTTTGTTAAAATAAAGATTAAAATTTTTTTCTTATTTATTTGTACCTTATAAATAATAAAACCGTAACAAGCAATCTAATACAATATAGTCTTTTTTAATATTGTGTAAGTTAGAAATTTTTTGACCGAAATTTAAATATTAGCCAATTGGCCGTTGGCCGTTTGCCAGCCAATTGCTAAAAAAATTGGCCGCAAAAATTGCCAACACCGAACAAATGTACTGAGCAACATGGGTGGCACGAAGTGCCACCCATCGTATTAACGATTCATATAGAATACGGGATTGAATAATTAAATCCATGATTAGTCCAGATTCAGGTTATATACAAAGTAGTATTCAGATTCGATTTGAATGGTCTTTAATTAAAGAATAGGATCGAGGTACTACTACCTTTGTTAACTCTCATAAGTAATTAATACTACAGTATAAGTGAAGCTGCTATAATTTAAACTTATTAAACCTAAGAATGGTTTTTTGTCTTATTACAAATCTTCATCATGACTAAATTCACAGACCGCATCAAACATTTACTTTTATATTTTAGAATATAATTTTATTATTTTACGGTTTCTATAAAACTCATGGGTACAGGAAAATAGAAGATACTGGCTAGTTAAAATTAAACATTAACAATACAAACTTATTTAAATCTAACGTAATAAAGCAGTTTTTGACGAAAACATTGCCAGTTACCTTCGCTCTAGAGTGTAATTTCACGCGGTCCAATAGACGTTGTATATATTTTGTTTTCTAAGCAAAATATGCGAGGAGTGAGATGATTTAGAGATTATTTTGCACGGTAAATACTACGTTACTTCGAAGTTAGAAATAGCCTTTGTAGTAATTGTTTATTAATGAAACGTCACGTTCTCAAAAAGTACTTTAAAGTGTATAAATAAGTTACCCGGACAATTGATTTACATCATCAGCCAATCAAATGAATGTCCTTCTATGAGTCCCACCCTAGTTTTTGATGTATTTAGAGTTACTTTTTTGATACAGTTAAGGTTAGTAGGTTATTTGGATATCAAGAATACAATTTATGCAGTATGTAGATTAATTTATGAGATTTAAGGGACCAGATATTTGGAATGTTCCTATCTCAAAATAAGTACACGCGTTGTTTTGGGGTGTATCTCAAAATAAGTACACGCGTTGTTTTGGGGTGTATCTCAAAATAAGTACACGCATTGTTTTGGGGTGTATCTCAAAATAAGTACACGCGTTGTTTTGGGGTGTGAACTAAATCGATGCATATTGAGCAATTAATATTTAATGAACTGGTTATTTTGAGAAACTCTAAATTAAACATCTTTTTTACAATGTCACCTAACAAGTATGGTAAATAGTAAACCCTTTTTTGTTTTTTTCCCTCTTCGATCAACTTTTTTACTTCATTTACTGGTTATCTTTCGCCTTTTTCGAAAAAAAATTTTTTTAACTTTCGTCTACTACCATTTGTTGGTTTTCGAAAGTTATCTTCTGCCTTTTTTGAAAGATTTTTTTTCTAACTTTCATTTACTACGATTTGCTGGTTTTCGGAAGTTATCTTTTGCTTTTTTGAAATTATTTTTTTTAACTTTCGTCTACTACCATTTGTTGGTTTTTAGAAGTTATCTTCTGCCTTCTTCGAAAGATTTTTTTTCTAACTTTCGTTTACTACCATTTGCTGGTTTTCGGAAGTTATCTTTTGCTTTTTTGAAAAATTTGGTTTTTTTCTAACTTTCGTCTACTACCATTTGCTGGTTTTCGGAAGTTATCTTTCACCTTTTTCGAAAGATATTGTTTTTTCTAACTTTCGTCTACTACCATTTGCTGGTTTTCGGAAGTTTTATTCGCTTTTTGAAAAAAAATTTTTTTTCTAACTTTCGTCTACTACCATTTGCTGGTTTTCGGAAGTTATCTTTTGCTTTTTTGAAAAATTTTTTTTTTCAACTTTCGTCTACTACCATTTGCTAGTTTTCCCTTCTTCGAAAGATTTTTTTCTAACTTTCGTTTACTACCATTTGCTGGTTTTCGGAAGTTATCTTTTGCTTTTTTAAAAAAATTTTTTATTTCTAACATTCGTCTACTACCATTTGCTGGTTTTCGGAAGTTATCTTGCGCCTTTTTCAAAAGATTTTTTTTTTCTTTTTTTTTATATTGTCTACTACTATTTACCGGTTTTTTGTCAAACTGATTATTTTTTTGATTTTTTTTTTTTAACTTACTAGTCCAAGAATGCTGCACTTCAGAAAGGTTCTCAGTTTATTTTGTGGGCGATCGCAAAGAAGACATTTCAAATGTTGAAGATAACGAAATAAAACATGGGCAGAGGCGAGTTTTTCTAATGTAAACATTGCTCATATTAAGCGTCGACCTAAACAAAAGTATGTAATAATACAGCGGATTTTTGGGAACCAAAACCCGAAACTACAAGTTTAGGTTAGAGTTTAGGATATAGTTTAGAATTTATGTCTCTAACCTAAACTGATAGTTTTGGTTTCGGTTCCCAATTCTAAATACTCCCAAAACTATCACCATTTGCATTATTTATTTTTAAATATTGTATATTCGTAAAATTTGAACTTGTACCAGGTGTTTGATAAGTCCCTAAACAGTATCTTTTTTATACCTTCGCTAGTATTAATTTTTATTATATAACGATTACTAATAATTGCATTTTTTTTATATAGTATAGTACTTTATTTAGTGATTTAAAAAAAGGGCCCAGTTTAGGAACTTATCAAACATCCGGTATTTAAAGCTCAAATATAATTGAATTTAGGGACTTAAAAAAAGTCATACTCCAATATTCGCTCTATTGATTAGTAATAAGTATATCACAATGACATCACCTAAAGTATATTATTAAAAAATTTTCTAATAAATTCTAGCTGGGGTCACTTTCATTTTAAAACTGCTGATGAAGCAGGACAATTTTATCAGCTTCTTCAAAAGAAACAAAAACCTATTGTAGGACCACGTGGAAAAAATTACTACTTTGCACTTGGAAAACAAACGGAAGATAGTGAAACAAACTTATCAAGCATGAATATAACGAAGTCACTACAACATCTAATACCATGGAGTCATTATCTTTCGTCAATAACGAGGTCGCTACAACATCTAATACCATGAAGTAATTATCTTTCGTCAATGAACCTACTACATTGATAACTGATAATAACAATGATAAGGTCGCTACAATATTTCATAATAATAATGAGGTCGCTACAACATCTAATACTATAGAGTCATTATCTTTCGTTAATGTAGAAGAAAATGGATATGGGTATGACTTATACAATCTTTAGGTATGTTTAAAAAATTTGTATGTTCTTTAATTACACATATTGATTATATTTACATACAGTATATATATATATTAAGTGACCAATATATGGTTAAAATATTTGTACCATCAATTCAATCTAAAGATGAAATTGATGCATATATTTTAATAGAAGACGATAGCGTGTACTTACTTGTTAATCATTAATTTCTTCCATAATTTCGTTGAGATCTTTCACGTGCAATGCTTTTGCCGCAGCCCATATTTTACCACAAAGCTTCGTTCTGAACTTCGTATTGATGTTTTTTTCAATATGCCATACGCAATGTGCATGAAAGGAATTGGGAAGTTCAGTTCGTACAGCGTCTGAAATACCCTATATTAACAATTACAAAAATTATTGGTAAGTGTTAGATTTATAAAAAAAAAAAAAAAAAAAAAAAAGAGAAAAATACCTTTTCACGATCACTTATGATCACAGTTTCATTTGTGTTAATTTTTGGTAAAGCTGCACATAAATGTTCACAAAACCATGACCAATTATTGGAATTTTTAACAGAGCAAACTGCAAATGCTATGGGAACGAGTTTGCCTTCACCATCGATTGTATTTGCATTAATAAATACACCCTTATAACTTGATTTTGAATGACAAGCGTCGAGAGTAAACACAGGTCTACAATATTCTGTGGCATTAATCCAATGGCTGTAAACATATAAATGCACGAGTGAATCGGTTTTCAATATCAATTTCAAATACAGTAATACTTCCGGGGTTTTCTATAAGCAAATTGTCAAGTAATGGCTTGATACGTTGATAACCCTCATTTATTTTCTCAATACTACGTTTTTTATTAATAGCTTTACTTCTCCATGCAGCCATATATGACATCTCAGCCCCTACTTCAGAACGAACATATCACGAGGTCGAAGTACTGCTATGTCTCTAACCAATGTCGCAGTAAATTTCACAAGATATGATCCACGTGCTTTGAATGATTCCATTAAAGTTGGACAAGTTGGATCATGAGGACTCAACTTTATTATATGAATAAAACCATCTTTGCGTTTGTTTGCTGAAACAGTAAAAGGGCATGAACTATTTTCATTCGCAAGTAGCTTGTTTGGTTTGTTAGTTCTAAACTTGTAAGGTGAAGAGGATTCGACAGAGGAACTGTCCAAGGCTGAGCGAACATCTTTCATATTAGTAAAAGTATTGCCGACTTGTAATGTATCTGACATGGTAATTGTTTTAAGAAGGTTTTTTAAAGATATGTTTTGCGATTGAATGGATTAGAAGAAGTACGTACGTACATTTTTTATTATGCATTTGAATTTATATTTAAATTACTAATTTATCGTTATTACATTTCTTATGCGCTTGATAATTAATGACTATATTATGCGTCATATTCGAGTCATTGATTGACAAGGCTTGATCACGGGTATTTGAGCGCAATTTTTTTTGGGCCCTTATCTGTAATAATTTTCAAAAATCGGGCCTCTATTTGTAATTATTTTCAGTTTTGGGCCCTTATTTGTAATTTCCCCTTTTTTTAATTTACAACAGACATATGTAAATTAATAATTGAATAAATTGAAAAATAACTCGGAACAGCGTCAATAAGTGAAGGTCATTTATTAATCGGTGAAATTCAAAATTGACACATGCCAATTCCGAATTCAGGAATTGACAGGAATCGATAAACGAAACGTAACAAAAATACTTTGAGTTGATTTGAAGTATATTAATTGTGTTAGGTTGTGTTAGGTTATGTTCAACAACAAATAATTATATTATGAATAGTAAAGATTTTAGGAAATAACAAAGTAATGATTTCATGTGAAATGATACATACCGGTAAATGGTCAAATAAAGTCAAGATTATAAATTACGATTTAAAAAAAGTATGAAAACTATTCAACTTTACGAATTTCCAAAATACTATAAATATAAGTTATATTTTATTAATATGAAAAATTCATAGTATAATATATAGCATTAAAAAGTAATCCATTGTAGTTTAAATATAAAGGGATATATTATATTTTTATATAATATACATAGATATACATAAATAATAATAAGATGAATTACTGATTTTCTCAATTAGAAGAGATAGAATTTCTAGATATTGAAAGCGATCTTTTATGTCCCGGGACTGAAAGTTCTTGAACATTGTTTTCATTAATTCGATCTGTACTATGTGGTCGTGAAATGTATAAATCACTTTCAGAACTACGATCGTTCAGAGAAATAGTAAAGTCATTTTGTCCTTTAATATTTGCCACTATCACAGATTTTTCCTTATAAAAATCACTATCCGCGTCATCTATTCCAGTTAACAAAAAATTTATACAAAGTCTATAATGAATATTTATAAATATTCCAGAGTAATTTGTATGTAAATTATTGGGAATTGATAAATCAAGTTTTTGACAAAGTTCATTATTTGTGATTTGTGATGGTGCCTTAAGTGCTGAACAACATTTTTGTTTATTTTTAAATAAAGTTTCATCTTTTTCAAAACGTATTTCCGTTACTTTTTTCAAAGCAATTTCAATTCTTACAATTTTAATTTCGGTATTAATAAATGTAATTTTAATTGGAACAGAAATTGTTTCTCCAAGTCCCAAGTATTCCGGAATTTGAAATGAATATCTGAATAAAGGTTCTTTTCTTCGAAGATCATTATGAGTACCTTCCACAGGTATATAAGTTATGTGGTTACGAAATAATATTTGCTCCAACGGACAATTTATTTCAACCGAATATCTTGGATGACGTATACTGGTTGTATGAATCGTCGCGCGTAATGTATAATTTATTTGACCAATCACATTGTTACTTTTATCAGAGATATGAAAAGAACTTGATAAGTTTGAAGGTAATTGAAACTTGAAAAAATAGTTTTTTATCTGTTTAGGTTCTTTAAAATTAATTTTTGTATGCTTTTCTATTAATTTATGAGCATTATTCTGGTTGTTAATTGTTCTTCCTCCCGTTTCAATATGCTGAGCTTGTTCAATGCCTTCAAAATAAAAATCAATTGATTTTATAATATAAGAACCATTATAAATTAAATTTCCAACCAAGTAACTGTATGACAATCCAAGTTCCCCTCTCTGAAATGTATTATAACCATCTTCGTAAGAAAAAGACAAATTATTGTCTTTTTTTACATATGAAATTTTATTATCATTCTCGTCGTCCATTACTTTTTAGAAAAAATTTTGCAAAAATTAAATCCTCTTAAAAAGTTCCTATATATAGACGAGTAATTATTTGTGTCTCTATATAAATTCATGATATCATTATTTATAGTTTAACAATTTTAAGTACGCACGTACTTAGGTTCTGTGAACATTCTCAGGAATCCTTCTCTTGACAAAATGAATAAAATGAATAAGGTTATGTGCTCATTCATTTCTGTAATTTTTAATTTTGTGTATATTAATACATATGACATTCTAATTTTGGTTTATCAGTTGTGTACTACTTTAAAGCACTACTTTTAGTTTTGTATTTAATATTACCGTATATGTTCAATCTCTTTTTTTTTTTTGACCCATTTAAAGGTAATGATTTATATTGATAAAAATCATTGTCTATTTTGAGTAACAGATACATACAGCACACAATTTGTCGTACATACTAAATGAAGGAAGTAAAAAAGTTAAAATTACACATCATGTTATTGATATTATTCTTCTAAAATCGAAAAAAAAAGCGCCATTAATTTAAATCATTAACTAATTTGCATAAAAAACAATGACTAAATTATTTATTTGGCATTAATTTTAATAATTAACTAATATGTATAAAGCACAAAAATTACATTATTATTTTTTCTATATTCATGAAATTTGAAACGTTTGATACGATGTCATGGGATATGATACACGTCTAAAACATAAATCGCATAGCTTTATATTATCATAAAATGGCGAATTTTTTTTTGATTTTGGTATGTAATACTCTTAAAATTTCTTAAAAGTTTCCAAATTACTTTGTTTTTTTTTTTTTTATTCTAGCCGATACACGTCTAAAACATAAATCGCACAGCTTTATATTATCATAAAATGGCGAATTTTTTTTTGATTTTGGTGTGTAATACTCTTAAAATTTCTTAAAAGTTTCCAAATTACTTTCTTTTTTTTTTTTTTTTTATTCTAGCCTTGTTATAATGTATAAAGAACTTTATTTTCGGCCACCTTCTTCCGAATTGTAAATGGTTAAATTCAATTTGGAAGGATTGGTTGGTGATAATATATGAGCTTATCATGCATATAAATGCTCCAACTATCAGATATGTATTCGTCTAATTCATCTTCTTAATTAAAGACTTTCCTACAATATAGGCATAAGAATAAAAAGTACCTTGGTTATTAATAATGTCTACAAATTCTACAAATTCTACAAATAATGATTCCTCTTCTGGTAATGTGGCCTGGGTTTTGGCTGCAACATGTCTTGTTTGGATAATGACTCCAGGTGTAGGTTTCTTATATAGCGGTATGGCTCGAAAAAAGCATGCCTTATCCTTAATAATGCTATGTATTTTGACTATTCCAATTGTATCTATACAGGTAATCTATTAATTAATCATTAATTATATAATTATGTATGATTAATTTTTGTTTTAATTTAATTAAAATATTATCTGTTTTTTTTTCTTTAGTGGTTTATATTTGGCTATAGTTTAGCATTTAGCAGAACTGGCAGTGGTTTTATTGGTAATCTGCAGAACGCATTTTTAATTAATGCTTCATGGGAATCTGGTCCAACTCTTTTAAGTAAGAATGTTCCAGAATTTATATTTGCAATTTTTCAGTGTAAGTTTGCGATTATTGCTTCCGCATTAATAATTGGTGGGGCTGCTGAACGTGTAAGGCTATTACCTATGATTATATTTATTTTCATTTGGTCTACACTTGTTTATGATGTTATAGCCGCATGGTGTTGGTCTACAAATGGTTGGTTTACGACTTTAGGTGGTCTTGATTTCGCAGGTGGTATTCCAATTCATATATCATCTGGAGCTGCTGCTCTCGCTTTTTGTATTGTTCTTGGAAGGCGTAATGAGCCTTCTAGTCCTCATAATATTATTAATGTAATTCTTGGTACCGTAATGTTATGGTTCGGATGGTTCGGATTTAATGGTGGTTCTGCCCTAGCTGCTAATAAGCGTGCTATTATGGCTTTAATTGTAACA
This sequence comes from Gigaspora rosea, assembly GCA_003550325.1. Taxonomy (NCBI): domain Eukaryota; kingdom Fungi; phylum Glomeromycota; class Glomeromycetes; order Diversisporales; family Gigasporaceae; genus Gigaspora; species Gigaspora rosea. The sequence goes on along the minus strand of QKWP01000096.1, from coordinate 439,668 downwards.
AATCTTTCCGCTTCATTTAGTGGACTTACTTGGATGTTCTTAGATTACTTTAAATATAAAAGATTACGCGCTGTCAGCTTTTGTAGTGGTGCTGTTGCAGGATTAGTTGCCATAACCCCGGCTTCCGGTTACGTTGCTCCTTATGCTACTGTTTTTTTTGGTATAGCTAGTGGAATTTTTTGTAATCTTGCCATTGTAATGAAGAATAAACTTAGAAGATATGATGATGCTATGGATGTCTTTGCTATTCATGGTATTGGTGGATTTATTGGAAATTTTCTTACAGGTGTTTTTGCAAATAAAGATCTTGTTTTTCGTCTTAATGATAACGACATACTGATAGAAGGTGGTGCTATCAATGGCAACTTTAAACAAATTGGAATACAATTAGCAGGAAGTTGCACAGGAATGATATACTCTTTCTTGGTTACTTTTATTATACTCCACATCATGAATTTAATTCCAGGACTTGCTTTACGGCTAGATGGAGGAAGAGGAGGTACAGACATAATTGAAATGAATGAACGTGCATATTGTTTTGCTGAGGAATCTGATGCTGACAATGAAAATGGACACGTTCACGTAAATAATGTGGACATTGAGAGTGCTAACAGTGTTAACGATGATGAAAACAAATGACATAATCACATGACCTTTCTGTCAACGAGATGTTATCAAAAAAAAATTGCTTGAAAAATTCAAATTTAAGAAAACTAAAAAAAAAAAAATCAAAGTTAGAAAAAATGCTCTGATTTAATTATTTAAATGATCTTAATAGCTTTCTATATTTATAAATAATGCAATATATAATAATTAAAACTTTAAATGAGGATGATATTTATTAAAGACATCGAATAAAATGTCAGAATAGTTTATATTAAGTTCAGAACCATAATATTGTATATTTATATTATTATCTTTCATGTATATGACAATGTTTGTCTTTTTTCATGCTTTCACACATTTTCAAATAGTTTTTCTAATGGAATTAGCTTTACTTTCAGATTATCAAGAAACTTTTGATTATTGTGAAAATCCTTTGACTCTTCAAGGACACGTTGTGCCTAATATTAATAGCATTAATAAATTTTATAAATTTACACTTTAAAAACAAAAACAATTACTTTGCTTAAAACTTAATATAATCGTATATGTTTTTGCCTTCAGAATTTTGCATGCCCTCAGAATTTTGTTTAATTATACCTTCAGATTTGTCATTTATAAGAGACATTTCACTATTTATATTGCGGTCTTTTCTTATTTCTTGTCACGGATTAGATATTGCGATTAAAATGGTATCAATTATTTACTATTAGCATCCTCATACACGCATTTAAAATCGTGCAAAGAATTACTGATTAAAAAATATAATGAAATTTTCAACTATTATTATTATGAAAATCACAGTTTTCTGCAATCTACTATAAGATTGAGCCAGTCTGTGTTCAAATTTTGTAATCTCTATCAAAAATTATGTATGAACTTACTATTCCAATGACATTATGTGTGTGGTTAAGGTTGATTTATATTTGAATTATTGCAATTTTTATATAATTAAGCTTAAGTCAGTTTGTATCAAAATTCTGATTTCAATTGTGAGCTACTGTAAAAAAAACTGAAATATAATTTATCATTCTAGCTACCAGTATATATGGTTGAGTTAGCTTGAATTGAATTATTATGATTTCTATGTTTAAAATTGTTAATTTGATTTAAATTACCATAAAAATTGTTGCAAAACTTGCCTGCTATTTAATGGCCATAGTATGCATCAAGCTACTATAAAAAATTTTATTTTAAAATTTTCTGTATTCCAAAGATACACAATATATAGTTAAGATTGAATCAGCTTGTATTGGAATAAATTGTTGGTTTTTATAGCAAAATCACTGTAAAAAATTCTGCTAAAGAAAAGTTTCTTACTATTGTCATGGTTGAATTCATTACTCCAGGATTTTGTGGTGCCAATTGGGACTTGGGAATGAGTGATTGTATTGTATAAAATTAATTAAAAGTCTAAATAGGTTAATTATGTAATAATCAATGACGCAAATGTGAATTAGTTATTAATATATAAGGCATCGATCCTAGGGGGAAGTGCCTAGTAAGCTTTTGACTCGTAATATCTTTGTGACCTTCTTGGTGTATAAAATCTGTATCTGTGTGAACATATTAGATAGAAGTACCTGTAATACTTCAGTCACTGTATTGCCAAGAGAGTAAAGTTTTTAGTAAAATCCCATGAAAACATGGCATACTGTGAATTTCTGTAACATTATTCTGGCAAAGACAAAAAAGGTAAGCTAGTTTGTACTGGAATTACAAGACTTTATTGTGAGTTCATAAAAAATTCTGTTATGATTTACTTGATATAATATGTAAAGATTTAGTTAGTTTGCAAAGAAATTGTGAAAATTCTCTTACAGTATCTTACAGTACTTGCTCATTATCTTGTAAATTACAGTAAATGGTTAAGCTTGAATTAGTCTGTACTAGAATTCATGATTTCTCTTTTGAGTTGATATAAAAAATTCTATTATAAACTTTATACAGTTTGTGATCTACAGTTGTTACTCAATTCCTAAAAGCTACTTCCATACCAACTCATTCATTCCCCTGATACCATAATGCTAACATACTGTTTCATCTATAGTACATTTTTTCAATAAGATATATACTCGATATTACATGTTTTAAATAATTATCTTCTTAGACATTACCCTGAAAATCATTTTCTTGACAGAAATTGGTCCAATTTAACTTTAGGACTGGTCCGATTCACATCTAAGAAAAGGATTGTAAAAAATATGTAATATCAAATATACATTTATCAAAAAAATATGGTTTAGATGAAATAGATATCAACATTACAGTCTAACTTTCAGAAATCATACTGTGATCATGTTCCACTACCCAGTTGGCTTAAAATTAAAGAAATGAATCATGTATAACACGTAAAAGTCAATTTTTAAAATCATCATAGGAATAACCAGTTGTTTTTATATTCTTGATCGCTATATATCAATTTTTATATATTGATTATTAGATAGATCTAATCTATTATGTATTATTTTTTTTTTTTAAATATTAAAGGTGAGACCTTGCTTTCATCTTTATTAAATTTAATAGAACTTTTTACAATACTGAAAGAAATTTCATTTTTTTAAATCTAATGCTAAGAATAAAAGCTCAGACATATATATAAGTAAACATAAATACTTATCTGTGGTCTAAACTTATATTTAAAACAATTGAAATGCATAAAATGAAATGCATAAACTGTCACAATAATTACAGAAAATAAAATCATCATAATTTCATCATCTTACAAAATTTTCTCACATTTTAGACCATGATTGTAGTAGTCGCTAGTGTTGGAAATCTGGTTTGAAATTTATGTTCTTATGAGAACATATTTATTTAATTTAATGTTCTCAAAAATTTTTTATGTTCTCAATTAGAAAACAAAATTTTTTTCTCTCTCTGCTTTCTCTCATTCTTTCTTTTTTTCATACACACACACTTTCTCTCACTCTCACTCTTTCTCTTCTTTCTTACTCTTTCTCACTTTTTCTTGCTCTTATTTTCTCTCTTTTATTTAAAGAATGGTGCCATAATTAGCTAATTATTACAATTATATTTATTGTCACGGCTGATGCTGAAGTTGGCTGATGCTGAAGCTCAGGGGTCTCTATTGGAAACTATAAGCCCTGCTAAAATCCACATATACTCTATAAATATAAAATCTACACCCAAACCCTACCCTAACCCTATAAGACAAAAGCGAAAAAAACATCCAAAAAAAATTTTAAAATTTTATATCAAAATAGGTCAAAGCTTCAGCATCAGCCAACTTCAGCATCAGCCGTGACATTTATTATATATTTATTACATGAGGTTTTTTAAAACCTTAATTGTAATAATATTTATTACATGCAATAATATTATTACATGTAATAATATTATTACATGTAATAATATTATTATATATAATATTATTATATATGATATTATTATATATAATAATATTTATTATATGTAATAATGTAATAATATTATTACATATAATATTATTATATGAAATATTATTATATGTAATATTATTATTACATGTAATAATGTAATAATATTATTCAAAAACTATATATTGAATCTGTGGTATTTAGTATCAGTAATATGAAATTTGTATAATATACAAATCAAAATAAAAACAAAAATTAAATTTTAATGAATATTAGGAGAGTTAAAACCTAGGATGGTATAGAAATATAGATTATACCAAAATTTTATGAAGAATTTTTTTTGTTAAAGCCTCAAAGATGATTTTATAAATGAATTTTTGCATAATAGTCATTTTTTAAAAAATATCAAAAAATTTATATTACATCTGATTTTCATATTACACTATAACTCATAATAAAAATTATTGTAGTGCTGAAACTAGTGATATGATTTAACAATGCTGATATTATTATATGTAATAATATTATATAATAATATTATTATATATATAACATTATTATATATAATATTATTTATTATATATAATAATATAACAATATAAATATTTTATTATATATAATTAATTATTAAAAATAATTTATTAATTAAAATATATTAGGCCATGCAAAATTTTTTTGTTTCTCATAACCCGGCTGGTTCATAAAGCCTAAGGGAGAAAATTTAAATTTTGAGGCACAGCAAAATATTAACCAATCAGATTCGTCAACACACCAAGATGAATTTAGAGTTACAGCAAAATATTAACCAATTAAGAAGCTGCATGACACAGTCGCACTAAAACCAGGAATGTACTAAGTATGATACTACAGATCGTTTTTGAAATTAATATATTTTTATTGCAGTTGATACTGACTTGAGACCATAATAAATAAGTATGATCATATGAAATGCTAGTTTGGTAGAAATAATAATTTTTTTTATTAATTCATTTTAAGAAAGTCTCAAAAATGTAGTAATAATCTATGACAAACCATTACAATAATGTAACCATAGAATATTCACATAAGTATTAACAAACTGGCCATATATCTCTAATCATGTAGATGATCAAAAATGTTACAACTTTCTAGAATATCATAGTAACTATACTATTATAAATTTTAAATGATCTAAAATGTCTTAATGTGCAGGTAACCAATTAAACTATTTATAGCTGTTTTTAAAAAGATGTGAACAGGTGATTTTATAACATATACCTATATAGAGAATCAGAAAATCAGAAATTTAATAATTAATTTTTTATTACAGTTATCACACACTTATCAGTACAAGATGCTTAATCAACACATATTTTAGATTAGATAATTATTGACATCTATTGTAGTTTTTATATTATTAACTATGTAGGAATTAAGCACTGATAAGTGCATGATACTCTTGTCTAATTATTAACATTATTGCTATATAAACAAATTATTGCAATGTATGTTATTTTGTTTTTATAATTGTATTAATATTGATGATGGATGCACAAGACTTATATACAAAAGAGGGACTTGCTTTAGTTGTCGAAAGTGTTTATACTATGGAGTTGATTTGCAAACACAAAATTCAAATGTGTATTACAAAACCACTCAGAGGCAATCGAACTGAAGCTGTCAAATATGTGTATACACAAATTTTTACATCCAATTGAACAGAAAATCAAGTTTCTTTTGCTCAAGAAAAAAATATTGTATTATAATTATTAAGTAACTTTAAAAGATTCTTTAATTTTTTATTTTGTTCATGATACAATAATTGGCTATCAAGATTGAATACAATCAAAAAAAAAAAAATCATTTGTCAACTTTAAATCTTAAAAATTTTATTTTAAGAGATGTGTTAAAGCACTATAATTTTTAATTAATCAAGTTAATTCCTTTTGCTTTGATTTAAATTCGGATATAAAACTGAATATACCGAATTTGCAATACTTATTGTTTGTACAAGCACATAAAAAACTTTCCATATGCATTTAGTTGGGCATGTGAATTTTGATTTGCATTATAGCGTATAATAGTAATACAACAAAATTTGGGGTTAAATTTTGTTTTTACTTACCCAACTACACTATAATTTTCTCATTACTTAATTCCTTACGAAATTACCTCATTCAACCATGACAATCAAACAATGCAACTGTGATCAGGCATATCACATGATTGATCTGACCTGATTCAAGACAAAAACTGCCTCAATAATTACATATCGAGCAGTTTTTTTTATATATTGCTGGGTTATAGTCTTTAAATCTATAATTTTAATTTTTTAATTTAAAAAATTTCAAAATTTTAAAAATAAAATTTCGGGTTACTGGGTTAATTGATGTTATGAGAAACAAATAATTAATTTTATATGGCCTTAGTTTTACTTGTTTTGTTTATATTATACAATTTTAATTTATTAATTTTCAATATAATTAACAGCTCACGAAACAAGAACTAATGATTATAAAAAGTTGTAACTATTTAAAGATCAAATTTTATAAAGTTTATAATAGATTGAACTTAAAAATAGTATAATTAAGATTATGGCTATATCAAGAGTAACTATAATGAGATTTGGTTATATTTATTAAGGTATATTATATATTTATATAAATAGCTTTGTTTATTTATAATGGGAATTGCTATTTACACCATGGATTTTTGCTATTCGCACCATGGTACATGTAGATCATCTCAATTTTGTCACTTAAATATTTTAACTTTTAAAAACTTTATTAATATTATTTCTATGAGTTTTTAATCAAATTTAATAATTGTCGCAGCTGATGCTGAAAACAGCTGATGCTGAAATTTTGATTTACTTTGATATAAAATTTTAAAATTTTTTTGTGGTGATTTTTTTGTTTTTGTCTTATAGGGTTAGGGTGAGGTTTGGGAGTAGATTTGATATTTAAAGAGTATTTGTGAATTTTAGCAGGGCTTATAGTTTCAAATTGAGATCCCAAATTTCAGCATCAGCCATTTTTAGCATAAGCTGCGACAATAATTTTTTTTATTTGAATTCTATGGATTTGTAGAATTAAAATAAAAAAATTTTCATCAAATTTGATCAGGTGGTTGCAGAGATATCTTTGATCAAAGTTTTAGAGAATTTCAAAATGCTTATCACATGACAGATATGTTTAAATTTTTGACAAAACTTTGATCAAGGATATCTCTGCAACCACCTGATAAAATTTGATGAAAATTTTTTAGTTAATTATTATGGATCCGTAGAATAAGTAAAAAAATTTTCATCAAATTTTATCAGGTGGTTGCAGAGATATCCTTGATCAAAGTTTTGTCAAAAATTTAAACGTATCTGTCATGTGATAAGCGTTTTGAAATTCTCTAAAACTTTGATCAAGGATATCTCTGCAACTACCTGATCAAATTTGATGAAAATTTTTTAGTTAATTATTATAAATACGTAGAATAAGTAAAAAAAATTTCATCAAATTTGATCAAGTGGTTGCAGAGATATCCTTGATCAAAGTTTTGTCAAAAATTTAAACATATCGTCATGTGATACACGTTTTGAAATTCTCTAAAACTTTGATAAAAGATATCTCTGCAACCACCTGATCAAATTTGATGAAAATTATTTTATTTAACTTCTATGGATCCATAGAATTTAAATAAAAAAATTTTATCGAATTTGATTAGTTGGTTGCAGAGATATCTTTGATCAAAGTTTTAGAGAAATTTCAAAACATTTATTACATGATGATACGTTTAAATTTTTGACAAAATTTGATCAAGGATATCTCTGCAACCACTTGATCAAATTTGATGAAAAATTTTTTACTTATTCTATGGATCCATAATAATTAACTAAAAAATTTTCATCAAATTTAATTAAGTGGTTGCAGAGATATCCTTGATCAAAGTTTTGTTAACAAATTTAAACGTATCTGTCATGTGATACGCGTTTTGAAATTCTCTAAAACTTTGATCAAAGATATCTTTGCAACCACTTGATCAAATTCAATGAAAATTTTTTATTTGAATTCCATGGATCCATAAAATTCAAACAAAAAAATTTTATCAAATTTGGTCAAGAACTTGTAGAGATATCTTTAATGAAAGATTCTTCTATTTCCAAAAAGTATATTATAAAGAAGCTGTGCCAAATGAAAAAAAGCTATTATAGAATGAATATTTAATCAATCTTAAATAATTTGAAATTTTAGAAAGCAAAATTTTAGCATATTCTCTATTGATTATATTAGTGCACAGTAACTTGTTTCATTTGAACTTGTAAAAATCTAGCCTGTAATGGTGATTTTCTGTTTTCATCAAAATTGAAAATTTTAGAAAATTCTAAATCTGGAAGCAAATTGAAAATCATCATAACTTCGTCAATATTAATCTGTTTTTGATAAAATTTTAACTGAAGACTCTCGAATACCTATTCTATCAACTTACTAATTCATGTTTTGGAAGTTTTATTTTGAGAAAGTGCTTCTGAAATCATTTGAAGTTTAGAAGAAAACTTGTAAAAACGTATGTGTCAAAATTTACAAAAATGTTAATATCTTCATAAGTTTTTAATATTTTCATAAAATTTGAGATTCTGTTAGTCCATGATATGCGCTACAAGTCTTGTTATAAATTTTTTTAGTTAGCATAGTATAATTTCTTGTAAATCATCGCTGAACAGTGGGTTATTTTGAAAAAGCAAAAAAACATATTACAAAGAAGCTGTGTTGAAATTGCTTACAGAAACTTTCGTCAAAGATATCTTCATGAGTTCTTGACCAAATTTGATGAAAATTTTTTTATTTTAATTCTACAAATCCATAGAATTCAAATAAAAAAAATTTTATTAAATTTGATTAAGAACACATAGAAATAATATTAATAAAATTTTTTAAAAGTTAAAAATATTTAAGTGACAAAATTGAGGTGATCTACATGTACCATGGTGCAGTGTTGTCACTTGGACGTGTCCATACTATGTTTTTTGTCCAACGTCCAAGAATGTCCAAAATCGTCCAAGCCTATGTCCCATGTTTAACTAATCAATAAAGTAATTTATAATTATATATTTTTTTAGATGCTGGACTCATTGGTGAAAAAATTAAAATAGATTATCTTAATAAAATTTTAAGTAATTTTAATTTGAAAAAATGTCCAAAATGTCCAAAAAACGTCCAAGTGACAACACTGCCATGGTGCGAATAGCAATTTCCATTTATAATATTATAATTATAACAATAATAGGGAATTGCTATTCGCACCATAGATTTTTGCTATTTGCACTATGGTACATGTAGATCACCTCGATTTTGTCACTTAAATATTTTAACTTTTAAAAACTTTTATTAATATTATCTCTATGAGTTCTTGATCAAATTTAATAAAAATTTTTTATTTGAATTATATGGATTCTTAGAATTAAAATATAAAAATTTTCATCAAATTTGGTCAAGAACTCGTGGAGATATCTTTGATGAAAGTTCCTGTAAACAATTTCAATGCAGCTTCTTTGTAATATGTTTTTTTGCTTTTTCAAAATAACCCACTATTCGGCGATGATTTACAAGAATTTTTACTATGCTAACTAAAAAAAATTTATAACAGACTTGTAGCGCATATCATGGACTAATACAATCTCAAATTTCATGAAAAATATTAAAAACTTGTGAAAATATTAATGTTTTTGTAAATTTTAGCACATACGTTTTCACAAGTTTTCTCTAAACTTCAAATGATTCCAAGAGCACTTTCTCAAAATGAAACCTCCAAAACGTGAATTAGTAAGTTGATAGAATAGGTATTCGAAAGTCTTCAGTTAAAATTTTATCATAAACGGATTAATATTGACAAAGTTATGATGATTTTCAATTTGCTTCCAGATTCAAAATTTTCTAAAATTTTCAATTTGATGAAAACAGAAAAATCACCATCACAGGCTAGATTTTTACAAGTTCAAATGAAATAAGTTACTGCACACTAATATAATCAATATAGAATATGCTAAAATTTTGCTTTCTAAAATTTCAAGTTATTTGGTTAATATTCATTCCACAATAGCTTTTTTTCATTTGGCACAGCTTTTTTATAATATACTTTTTGGAAATAGAAGAATCTTTCATTAAAGATATCTTTACAAGCTCTTGACCAAATTCAATGAAATTTTTTTATTTGAATTTTATAGATCCATAGAATTCAAATAAAAAAATTTTCATTGAATTTGATCAAGTGGTTGCAAAGATATCTTTGATCAAAGTTTTAGAGAATTTCAAAACACGTATCACATGACAGATATGTTTAAATTTGTTGACAAAACTTTGAACAAGGATATCTCTGTAACCACCTGATTAAATTTCATGAAAATTTTTTTAGTTAATTATTATGGATCTGTAAAATAAGTAAAAACATTTTCATCAAAATTTATTAGGTGGTTGCAGAGATATTCTTGATCAAAGTTTTGTCAAAAATTTAAACGTATCTGTCATATGATACACGTTTTGAAATTCTCTAAAACTTTGATCAAAAATATCTCTGCAACCACCTGATCAAACTTGATGAAGATTTTTTGGTTATTTATTATGAATCTGTAAAATAAGTAAAAAATTTTTCATCAAATTTTAATCAGGTGGTTGCAGAGATATCCTTGATCAAAGTTTAGTCAAAAATTTAAACGTATCTGTCATGTGATACACGTTTTGAAATTCTCTAAAACTTTGATCAAAGATATCTCTGCAACCACCTGATAAAATTTGATGAAAATATTTTTACTTATTCTATGGATCCATAATAATTAACTAAAAAATTTTCATCAATTTTGATTAGGTGGTTGCAGAGATATCTTTGATCAAAGTTTTAGAGAATTTCAAAACGCTTATCACATGGCAGATACGTTTAAATTTTTGACAAAACTTTGATCAAGGATATCTCTGCAACCACCTAATAAAATTTGATAAAAACTTTTTTACCTATTCTACGGATCCATAATAATTAACTAAAAAATTTTCATCAAATTTAATCAGGTGGTTGCAGAGATATCCTTGATCAAAGTTTTGTCAACAAATTTAAACGTATCTGTTATTGATACACGTTTTGAAATTCTCTAAAACTTTGATCAAAGATATCTTGCAACCACTTGATCAAATTCAATGAAATTTTTTTTATTTGAATTCTATGGATCAATAAAATTCAAATAAAAAAATTTCATCGAATTTGGTCAAGAACTTGTAGAGATATCTTTAATAAAAGATTCTTCTATTTCCAAAAAATATATTATAAAGAAGCTGTGCCAAATAAAAAAAGCTATTATGGAATGAATATTTAACCAAATAACTTGAAATTTTAGAAAGAAAAATTTTAGCATATTCTCTATTGATTATATTAGTGCGCAGTAACTTGTTTCATTTGAACTTGTAAAAATCTAGCCTGTNTCAAAGTTTAGTCAAAAATTTAAACGTATCTGTCATGTGATACACGTTTTGAAATTCTCTAAAACTTTGATCAAAGATATCTCTGCAACCACCTGATAAAATTTGATGAAAATATTTTTACTTATTCTATGGATCCATAATAATTAACTAAAAAATTTTCATCAATTTTGATTAGGTGGTTGCAGAGATATCTTTGATCAAAGTTTTAGAGAATTTCAAAACGCTTATCACATGGCAGATACGTTTAAATTTTTGACAAAACTTTGATCAAGGATATCTCTGCAACCACCTAATAAAATTTGATAAAAACTTTTTTACCTATTCTACGGATCCATAATAATTAACTAAAAAATTTTCATCAAATTTAATCAGGTGGTTGCAGAGATATCCTTGATCAAAGTTTTGTCAACAAATTTAAACGTATCTGTTATTGATACACGTTTTGAAATTCTCTAAAACTTTGATCAAAGATATCTTGCAACCACTTGATCAAATTCAATGAAATTTTTTTTATTTGAATTCTATGGATCAATAAAATTCAAATAAAAAAATTTCATCGAATTTGGTCAAGAACTTGTAGAGATATCTTTAATAAAAGATTCTTCTATTTCCAAAAAATATATTATAAAGAAGCTGTGCCAAATAAAAAAAGCTATTATGGAATGAATATTTAACCAAATAACTTGAAATTTTAGAAAGAAAAATTTTAGCATATTCTCTATTGATTATATTAGTGCGCAGTAACTTGTTTCATTTGAACTTGTAAAAATCTAGCCTGTGATGGTAATTTTTCTGTTTTCATCAAATTGAAAATTTTAGAAAATTCCGAATCTGGAAGCAATTGAAAAATCATCATAACTTCATCAATATTAATCTGTTTATGGTGAAATTTTAACTAATGACTCTCGAATACCTATTCTATCAACTTACTAATTCATGTTTTGAGGTTTCATTTTGAGAAAGTGCTTCTAGAATCATTTGAAATTTAGAGAAAAACTTGCGAAAACGTATGTGTCAAAATTTACAAAAACGTTAATATCTTCACAAGTTTTTAATATTTTCTCATGAAATTTGAGATTCTATTAGTCCATGATATGCGCTACAAGTCTTGTTATAAATTTTTTTTAGTTAGCATAGTAAAATTTCTTGTAAATCATCGCCAAACAGTAGGTTATTTTGAAAAAAAACAAAAAAATATATTACAAAAAAGCTGTGTTGAAATTGTTTACAGAAACTTTCATCAAAGATATCTCCACAAGTTCTTGACCAAATTTGATGAAAATTTTTTTATTTTAATTCTACGAATCCATATTATCCATAGAATTCAAATAAAAAAAATTTATTAAATTTGATCAAGAACTCATAGAGATAATATTAATAAAAGTTTTTAAAGTTAAAATATTTAAGTGACAAAATCGAGATGATCTACATGTACTATGGTACGAATAGCAAAAATCCATAGTGTGAATAGCAATTCCCTAATAATAATTATATAATAAAACTTATTATTTAGTAATAATAGTCATTACTGTAATATTAATTATTACTTGTAATAATAATTATTACCTGTAATTATAATTATTACTTGTAATAATAATTATTTTTTTCATTTTGGCAATCCTGCTTTTATTAACTAGGAAGACTGCATAACTTTGTACACAAAATTTTAGTTTATAATGACTGCTACCAAAATCTCTTCTTTCTCTAATAAAAACTTACTTGTACTAATTAATGTCCGCTAAGTACGATCTGCCGCAATAACAATTTTCTCCTACAGGGGCATACAACTCTTTGCACGTGCTCCTCCATAATCACTGACTGGCTGTTATTAGCCTTGTCAAGATTGCTGGTTTCCTTAAATTCTTCTTACCTAGCTTCAATGGTAAAGTGATTTCAATCCAAAGACAAAAAGAAAAAAGATACAAGCAAAAAATTTAAAAGAGAGTAACAAAAAAAAGGGTGAGAAACTACAAAACCTAAGTGAAGTACCAAAAATGACAAAAAGAAAAGAAGAAAGATGAGAAAGACAAAGAAAAAAAACTGATCTATAACAAACACATAAAATTGTGTGAATGTAAAAATTATATAATACTGTATAGAAACTCTACCAAAGTATTATATATAAACTATAAAGCAGAGAAATATACACTAAAAAAACTATGCCTAAATTACAAAAGAAAAGAAATTTTTACGGTATTCCAGAAAAATCTCTGATATGTCATTCATTTTTTACATTGTAACAAAATGAGTACTCATGACGTCGACTCCAATTAGGTAGGTGCAATCTGATTTGGAAGGTGTAAACACTGCTAGATTTTCCACTTTTTGGCGAATTTCGAAAAGACCAAGAGGAAGTACTGGAAGTACCAACTTGCAAAGGACTGAAAGAGTATATGCTATACAAAATATTATATTCAACCAAAAGTATGTTTCCACAAATGTTTCTACTCCTTTTAACAAAAACTTTAGAGTTTTCAGCTTTACTACTTCTTCTATAGTACCAGAGTCTTCTACTAAGGAGTCAAACCCAAAAGAAGAACTCTTTTTTAGCTCCATTTTAGTTATCTCAACATTGATTTGTAACTCTGGTTCCCAGTTGCTCCAAAGTAAAGTTTTGTTGTGTATAAGTATAATAGTTGTATAGTTGTCATAGGTCAGTAGTTATGAAAAAGTTGGTATGAGGGATTGTCAGAAAGAGTTGGTTGAGAAACATCCATAATAATAATTATTACTTATTACAATATTATTACATGTAATAATATTTATTACATAAAATAAATGTAATTACAATTACTACATTTTGTAATAAATAATTATTACATTATTACATCTTGAGTTTGAATTATGGCACTAATTATTACTTTTATTCTTTTTCTTATACTTATACTTTTATACTTTTTTTATTTATCTTTTAATAATTAATTTATTTAAAAATCATTAATAAAATAATGAAATAATTAAAAATATAATTTAACTAGAATATACTAAGTTATTCATAATAATAAGATATAACTTTATATGTATATATTTTTTTTATATAATGCTAGAGATGTTATTAGTTTGATCTGGTTTGTCTATTTAGTTTTAAATAAGTTATTAACATCTCTTAAATATTTAAATAAATAAATATAGTAAATGTAATGTTTACTATAGTGAATTTATAGATTCGAAAATTTTTCACTATAAAATTTTAAGACATAAATTAGCACTAAAGTTTAAAATCATAATAACCAAAGATTTGTTAAGTAATTTTCTTGTAAAATTTTATTATCATCATACTGTAGTGAGTTTAGCTCTCTAAAAATTTATATTAAATATTGATATAATTGGCATTTATATGATAATATTATATTATATAATATCAAAGTTTGCATAATAGAGTCTATATTGCACCAAGCTAGGAATGGATAAACCAATAAATTATTTTACCCAAAATTTTCTATAATTCAAGAACAACTAAATTGTTCTGTATTATAACTAACTAACAATTAAATATTTATAAACTTAAGTCTTTTAAACTGCTATATTAATAAAAATAAATTTTTATTACTTTATATATTTATATAGAGAACATATTTTTCAAACTTAACGTTCTCAAAAAAAATTTAATAGAGAACATCTTAAATTTGCATATGGGGTCTGTTCCTTGAAAATGACCTTACGGGACATAGTAAATCATATGATCAAAACTTGATTTTCAAGGAACAGACCCCATATGTTCTCAAATTAAAAGTAATATTCTCATGAGAACATGAGAACATAAGATTTCCAACACTGGTGGTCACACCTTTTTGAGGGTTCGTCCAAAGCCACGTGCATTCACATGATAAAAAGCCAATCAAATTGTAAATTTTGATCTTTACAGATTAGCCCAAGACAAAAACAAAGAAAAAAAAAATGAAAAACACTGAAAATACAAAAAACGAGTGTCGAAACCTGTCTAAGAGCATTAATAAAAAATGTCAGGAAGACAATTTTACTTATAAACTTAGCCTATCCCTAAACCCTTAATTAAATAATCAAAAACATATAAACGCAACTGGCTTTAGCCATCCACCTTTTTGAAAACTGAGTTTTACTATATAGAGATTTGTAACTTTTTTGTAAAATGAAGATTACCAGATCGTGGGATTCATGCTTTACAGAATTTTCACAAATAGGTATATGGAAAACAGCTATGGCATTATTTTTAATTTATTTTCACACAAGCACAGAGTATTCCTGATCATGATATATTCGCACAGTCATGACTTGAATTACGTATAGCATTAACTTTTACTATAATTGGAAGATTACTTATACCAAAAAAGAATTTTGTAAAAATCAGCATAGCGAACATCAAAAAAGTTGAACGGAAACCATCCCTCTACATTTCATGTTACACAAGAAACGTGATTGTACTGATATAATCATCTAATATCACATAAATGATTGGTCGAATTTTATTTAATCTTATCACTCATATTAAATGATCACTAAATTGGAGATTTTCACCCATATGGTACACAATATTCTTGGTGTATTAATTTATGCAAGAAATTAAAAGTCTATATTCTCCATGACGATTTAAAAAATTTATTCAACGTACATTTTGCGCATTATCTCAATATGTACTAGGGTTGGCATTACAAAAATTACATTTTTTTTTACTTATGTACATGAAATTATGTAATTTTACATTAAATAGTGCATTGTCACACGATAATTGTGCCAGAGTTACCAACATTAATAGAAAGTTAATGCGTGTCTAATATTTTTATACGTACGTACATCGATTACTAATTAGGAATTGCCCCAGTTATGTTAAAGCAGGCCGGATGATATGTTAATGCAGGTCAGATAATCTTATATTAAAAATCCCGCGCGGGATCCCCATCACTAGGGGAACGTAAACCACTGAATCGAATTGGTCTCGCCTTAATTAAATTTCAGAACAAATTTAACGAATCTGGGCTTTATTGAGTCAATTGAAGGTTACTTTATACATGACAATAGTGGAAGCAATTCCATTCCATCTTACACATAATTCTCTCAAACTTGTACAGGAATCACTTCGGGTTAGATAATTATAATTTCAGTAACACCTTTGCACATAATCCCTCAAATGGTTACAGATACTATCTTAATCTCACATATTTCACCCAATTGGAACATAATTCGCTACGATTTTTAATTGGGCTCGGACGCAATCGCAGATCCATGTGTACTTATTTCAATGGAACAACATCCCAACAGGTTCTTACAGGTTTCAATTTCAAATGAGCCGGAATTACAAATAAATAATGTAAGTTCTTATAGAACGAAACGGGAACTGAATATAACAAATATTTAAGTAAAATAATTATAAAAGTAAATAGGTCACAGGGAACCGTGACACCGGGTAGCTGTTCAGAACCAGATGCACCTAACAGATCTTACTTAATATGACAAATATTAGCGCCCCAAATTTTAATTATTGATTGGTCGTAACGCGCCCAATGGATGTAACAATAAGATGTGCGAAATGCGCCCGTGTAACTTTGTTATTGTGTCCTTTTTAGGTTGACGTTCATAGCAAAGCACGAATTTCAAAAACCTGGTTTTTCCGAGTTTATAATTCATTATTGTTGCAAACTTTCATTGTAACTAGCAATATTTTGGATGTTACTTATTAATGACTGTCAATTATCGTTAGCTTACTTTGTATAATCGCGGAAAACATTGCGTTTATTTCCAAACTCAAAGATTTATTCTTTTCCACAAAGAGATTACATAGAGCAAGAATCACCGAATATAAACTCTAGAAGTAATTATTTAAACATTCGGCGAAAGAGAGAAACTATGTATAAATAATGAATCCTGCAATAATAAGTTGAAATGATTGTTCTAAAATTAAATAAATAAATATTTTTAATGCATATATATACGCAGGTATAATACGTGACTGCATTGAAAAATCTTTCTTACAATATAGCTGGGATTCTTTGAGTGTTCTTCATGACTTCCAGGGAATATTCATGGGTTTTAGTCATCCACGAATAGTATGGAATGAATATCTAGATTCTATATGAATATTCATTGAATTTTCTGGTTATATTAATTCTAAACAAATGTCATCGGATATCCATAACTATTCATGAATTTTGTGGGACTTAAATACTTATTCATTGAATATTCATAACAAATATAATCCAATACTCGGTTATTCATGAATTTTGCGTAACCAAATATTTGCTTTTCATTGAATATATATAGTATAAGATTCATTTTTGACCAAGGATCCCGCTCTATCTTACAGAAAAGTTGATCATCACAAATAAACTTTATTGTTTTATATTTTTATTCTTGTTACACTATACGTAGTCCAGAAAGATCATTGGGTTATTTAATTTAATTAACGATATATGTAAGTATATGGAATGGTAGAAATTCCTTTAATTCCTTTATTTAAAGGTGACATCCCCTTAAACTTGATACTCTTCAAATTGAAAAGTAATATTATAATCCGTTATTTTCGTTATGAAACAAAAAAGAGCAAGTAAAACTGCTAAGAGCCGTGGTATTCGCTTCGCGAGTATCATTACCTCGAATGTAACTAGGGCTGGCTCTTGTGCAAATGGCTGCTCATTTCAAAATGAGTACGTCATCAATGATGAACAGACGCACACTGTTCCATATGAATTATCATTAAAAGTTGATGACCTAATTTGCCCTTCAAGTACTTCACGCCGTTCAAAAAAAAACGATGATCCACCAAGACCACAGAATAGTTTTCTTTTGTTTCGAAGGGATTTTGCAGCCAAATATCGATTACTACATAAAGACGAAAAACCTTCTTCTAAAAAAATTTCATCTTTAGCTGCAGAAAGTTGGAATGTACAACCACCTTTAGTGAGAGTTTTTTTTAAACAATTAGAATTCGAGGCACTTTACAAACATCAAGAAATGTTTCCAAATTACCGTTATCAGCCGAATAAGAAGAAACCAAAGCCCAACAACGTCTTAGGGGAAAGCTGTTTAAATTTTGTGACTTTACAGTCACAAGTTATAGAAACTCCCATTCAAACTTCAACCATTTTAGATGTGCCTACAGCCAAGGTTTCAGATAATAACACTGATGATGTAGTTGATGATTTAAATACAATCATCCAAGAAGATGACTTCAGCTATAATTTTAATAATATATTCATCCAAGAAGACTTCAATTATTGCTTTAATAATAATACATTCTTTTCATGTAATAACGATTTTCCCAACGATTTTTTTGACCCAGCTTCATACAATACCGCGTTTTTTGAAGTTGATGATATTAACTATTACGTCTCGGAGTGTCAATTCTAGTAATTTGACCTTTTAACAAATCTTTCTTTTTTTTTTTTTGTTTTACATATACATAATACCTATCTTCAAAAGATACTGTATGTCATTACAAATATAGTAACTATAAGATTGTAAGTTTACTAGGCTAAACTTGAGCCCTCCGGCACGGGAATTTTGTAAAATTTTATAAAGTATATTGATTATAACTACATACTTTTAATTTGATGTTAAAACAAATTTTGATTAAGTGTGCTAAACTTACAAATTAAACTTTAATGGAGGATCGAATAGTGCATTTATTATATCGCGCTGTACTGTAATAATTCTGATACGACAGTATTATGGTAATTTTTGAGGAATAAAATGTTCAAGTAAATATTTAAAAAAAATTTTTAAAACGTAATATGTGAAATTTAACATTGTTTAGTTGATAAAACATTTCAGTGTGAAACAAAATTTAACCAGTGATTTTAACTTTTTTATATATTAAAACATTATAAATATTTGAATATAACCACATTTTAATATATAAAAACACTACAATAACTGAAGAAATTTCTAAACTTACACACATAATATATAATCCACGGGTATTAATTTTAGGCTGTTCACTGGTTAAAAACGAGCCATATCGGTTGCAAACTGGCAATTAACTACAAAACTAGGTTTAACTAGTGCATAAAGCTGTTTGTAAAATTCATGCAAACGGTTATTAAAGACTAGTTAAATGTAATTTTATTTGTAATTATATCTGCTATCTTAAAGACTATTATTGCCACTTGATCTAACCGACCTTACTTCATTTTAACTTATTACTATTTATATTTTCCAAAAAATCTCTATTCTACAACCAATCTTTTATATTTTTGTACAAGGGAGTAGTGTTTCGGGCGAAATTATTTTCCAAATTCGAAATATTCGCCCAGAGGAATTTTAATTTCGCCCCATAAGTCCGAAACCCTCCGAAATTAGGTTCGCCCAATTTGATCTGCAAATGATCTGCAAATTCGGATTTCGCCCGAAACACTACAAGGGAGTAATTACTAGTATATAGCTACAAAGAAAATATAGTAAATGTCAACTATTAATAAGTTTAACCGGTTACATGAAGACATTGATCTAGTTATTATAACCGGCTAATCATGTGGAAATGAACTAGTTATTATAATTTATGACGTGATAACAGACGTGATAACAGACGGGATAATTAGGGATGTTACGGTCCGTCTTGGTCTGGTCTCGGTTCAAAAGACCGGGTCCGAGCAGTGGACATAAACCGGACCAAATGTAATAAACCGGTCCATGGACCGGTCCTATTTTAGTCCAGTACAAGGACCGGTCTACCTGCAGCCAATAGGATTGGAGAATCTTGACTATCGTAACACGAATTGAATTATATTATTATACAGTATAACGTTTTTTTTATATAAATAAAAATGTAAAAGTATAATTACTTGTAATAAAAAGATAATCGTAAAGCAGAAACGGATATAGAAATTATCCTGTTTGGGTTGTCAGGAACCAGTAAATTTTTTAACCTTAATTCATTTTTAGCAATTAAAGGTTATACACGAAAACCAATTCCAGTAAATCGATTTCGACTGAAGAATGTGCTTGCAATATTATTTTAGAACAAGTTTGACTTAGCCTCAATCGCATAGTTATGTATTTAAAGTGATGCATAAAATATATATTACGGACGGACACTGGTTCAGACCGCGGTCCTTGCCGGACCGTAACATCCCTAGTGATAATAGAGGGTGGAATCGATGAATAATTATTTGAGCATTTAAATAAACTTAATTCATTGAGTTTTAAACTTAGTAATCATCGAGTATCAGTCAAAGCTAACTTTAACTGTGTGCTTGAATCAGGGACAGTGATTTTCTGCGGTGACAAAACCAAAATTATGTGGTGACAAAATTTAAATTATGTGATGTGATGTGAACCATATTTGCCAAATTATGCGCGATTCTGCGTTAACTTGACCAAATTATGTGAGATTCTGTGGCGTGTTTCAAATTTATGTGCGATTTTGTGACATAAATTTTCGGAACTTTCCGGATTTTGTTTGCTCATAATTTGAGTTCATTCAAATTCTACGTCGGGAGATACTGGATCTGTAGAGCATAGCGGGCTTTATTATGATTGGCTGATTTTTGAAGATCATCTTATCATAAGAAAGCCTTATTAAAGTAACGATTTTCTGTCACAAGATTGAATTCGGAGCCACGAATACGAATTCCTAGAGTGTAAGACAAAAAAAATTGGGAAGTTCACGTCTTACTTTATAAACTGTCAAAGTAATTCGGTAATCCGCGAAGTAATTCGGAAGTTAAATGAGAAGCAACATATTTCACCCTTGAATAGGGTGTACGTTAACAAATATGTTGAAATGCCGTACTTGGTAGACAAGCAAGAGGAACTCAAATAAAGAACTATTTTTTTGGTAGTAGACAAAGGTATGGATTGTTAAATCAGTAAATGAAGCAACGAAGTTTTTTTTTTTGCTTTTATTTGTTTTACTTGTCTTTCTTTTAGTATGTCAGCCTAAGATCTAGTGCATTGAGAAAGGTGAATGTCGAAATGTGGAGGAGTATTGTAATTAAGGTGTTAAAATATATAAAAGAAGCGTCGAATATGTGGGGTTTGAATATTAAACATAGCGTATAGAGCATATTGGGCTTAAAAACATGAAAACAGAGGAATAATCATGAGAACTATATAGCTATAAAAAAAGGTTTTTTTCAATTTAATTATTTAGACTGAACGAATTTCTAAAAAGAAAAAGTTATTAATTTTTTTTTTTTGTATTTAGGTCTCTTGTGAGTCTTCGCAAGATTATTAATATGTTTAGATCATGGTTGTTCAACAATATTGATATTGATGAAAGGTGTCGAAATGTTAAAAGATAAGTTCAAGTTTCGTGTGCTTTTACTTATTGTAGTTGATTAATTATTTTAATTTATTTATATTAATTTAATTATTATTCTATCTATAATTATTTATTGTTGGCAAGTGATTTAGTTTTAAGGATTTTATCGTTAACACGAATCAAAATTTGTGTCAAAGATCTTTTAGATTATTTTAGATTATGCTTATTTTTTTTCTTGATTATTAATTAATAATAGGTCAAATTAAAATGGGTTACTTTTTGTATATGCGAATCTACAAAAGCATTTGTTAAAATATGAATAGTTAAATACTGTATAAAAAAATGATAGTTCCGTATTTAAGATTTTTTTTAATAAAATAATAATAATAATAATAATAATAATAATAATAATAATAAATAATAATAGAATTATACGCGTATAACATTAGATCCAAGTACTATAATAAATCATTGTAATTCTTAAATTTAAATAAGTGTATCTTTTTATTTAATCTTACAAAATATTTACTTCGGCTCGTTCTTAATATAAATCTATAAGCCAATCAGATTTTGTAAAATCACGAAATGATCTACAAAAATTATCCAATCAGAATGAAAGCCCGCTATGCTGATCTGTAGACTTTGTCTAATAAATTGGCAAATTATGTGACAATTCTTATAAATTGCCACATTTATGTGCTATTCTGCGGTGAAATTGCCACATTATGTGCTATTCTGCGGTGATAAACACCAAATTATGTGATATAAGCATATTTATGTGAATTCTGTGGTATTATGTGAAACACAGAAAATCACTGTCCCTGGCTTGAATAGTGATGAATATTTTGAACGATTAATAAATAACCATTTCATAAATTTGATTTAATAAATCTTTCAAAATTGACATTATCGTCATTGATTTAATAAATCTTTCAAATTGACATTATTAAAATCATGGAATTTGATTTAATATTGAATAAAAATATTGCATCTCTGTTGATGTCCTGTAGAGTTCTCTTTTAATAATAAAGAGAACAAATCTAATTGCATTAATATCCAGGATGGTAAAGAATAAATATCCAAAATAGAGGAAGCTGTTTTCAATAGTTCTAAAAAAAAACGAAAACTAGGTGGTTAGTCTAAAAAACGATCCTAGGTTTGGCAGCATTTTGATTCGATCATAAAAATGGGGGGTGTCAATAGAAACCAGGCAAATTGTTTCTAAGTAAATTTTTTTTAAACTTTAGATTAAATTATCTTAGCAACTATTAAACCAATCTTGATAAAAATTTTTTTATTTTAATTCTATGTAGTTATAGAATTAAAATAAAAAATTTTTTATCAAGATTGGTTGAATAGTTGTTAAGATATTTTAATTTAAAGTTTATAAAAAAATTACTAAAAATGATTTGCCTGGTTTCTATTGACACCCCCCAAATGGTGAAGAAACCCGATATGATGAATGTCAGATTATAAAAAAATAATCTTATATGATGTGCTCAAAGAATCAAAGTGGATCAACTTCGAACCTTATTCATCATCTTTATTCAGTACGTGAAGTCATGGTAATGTTTTGTAAATTTGATTATAATTTATTATTATTATATTATATCGTACAATTTTAATTTATTTATTTTTATTTGAATTAAGTCAATAATGCTAAAATTCGTTCGAAAACTAAAATGATTTCCTTACTCAGTCTTTATTAGAATTTATAATTCATAAAGATATGCCACACAAAGGGAACCCAAATGATAACAAAGTTGCAAATTATCTTGCCTTTTCTGAGCTTGATTTCAAAGTAGATCTCGTGGTGTTGTGGTCTTTAATTTCAACTTTTAAGTGAAATTGCCCAAAAATTCTGCAATAAGCACACCAAGTGAATGCTTGCTCTCAAATGTAGGAAATTTTATGAGTCGAAAGAACATTATCAAAGCAAAGTTGTTTTGCAGTATGAAAACTTCCACAATTGCCAAGTCAAAAAAAAATTGCTAAGAGTACCATGTACCATGCTTTGCACAGTCTGAACTTGTCCTTATGTGTCGCCCCGAAAGCCTCTTACCTCAGCTATGAATATGGTAAAAAGGTATGAATGGGCACTTGAACATCAGTAGTGGTCTGCCTAGCATTTTAAATATGTGTTATAGTTATACGTGTACAAGACCTATGTACATCTTTTTCGGGTTCTTCTGGCCATGTATGGTGTGAAACAAATGAAAAATTGAACATCAATTGTGTTGTTAGTAGTGTAGAATGTATTCTGGATGTATGTATTGGGGTTGCTTCTCCTGGTCCAGGGTTGAGCCCATTATTCCTCTAAATTCCAATGCCAATAAAAAGTTACACCTTGAAATTCTTTTGAAATATACTGTTCTATGATAAAAAATTTTCTAGTAAACAATAATCGAGATTGCCTGATCTTTGTCCAAGATAATGCAAAACCTCATCTTGATGAAGTGGCTCTAAAAATATTTGAAGAAATACTAGATTTGTGTAATGGATTGGCTGCTACAAAATCCAGATTTTAATCTGATTAAAAACCTGTGGGCTGAGGTAAGGTGTTCTGCTGTCATAAGGAAAGGCCAGGTGATCTTGTAGAGCTAGATGCTTTTGTTAAAAAAATCATGGTATGAAACAGTACTAGAACTTTGCTATAGACTGGTCACTAGTGTCCTTAATCAGGTTAATGCTTGTATAGAAGCTAGAAAAGGACCCATCAAATATTAAAATTTAAATCGCTATTCTAATATCATAATTGATAAACAAATTATAGAAAATCATTTTTTTATAGTTCAATGCTTGACAAATTCAACAAAGATTAAGATAAAAAAAGAGCACTTAGGTTCCATTTTACTTGAGGGTCTTCTACCAGGTGTAAAATTTCAGTATTATCTAAATCATAGGTTTCTGTTTCGTATACTTCATCTTCTAATTCTATAAACCACTCATTAACAACTAGAGTACAATCCAATTCATCTAAAATAAGTTCAGGTTCTTCTTCATCGGAACTATCAGTTTCTTCGATCATTTGATTTGTATTAGACTCCACATTAACTAATACTTCATTATTCATATTCATACCAATAGATATTAAATTGTTTTTTTGTGTATATACTTGCATGCTATTGAGTTTCTTTTTATCTAGCTTTTTCATATTTTCTTACGTTGATTAGCTCGAAGTTGTGCTATTTTCATAACTTTTTTTTTTATTAAGACGAACTCAATGCTTTGAATGAATAAAACCCATATCACTAAACAATCGTTCAACACTTGCAGAATTAACTATAATTGAAAATAATCGTTTTACTAATAAATGCAAGTTCAGGTGCTTCCTTTCCAAAACCGAAGTGGTTTATTCTTGAATTGGTTGACTTGATAATCATCAAAAGGAAATGTCTTGTCACGATATTGTGCCATTTCACTAGCAAGCATTTGCAGCTTATTTCCTGTCCACAGTTTATAATATACTTGAGCATATTTGCATAATTCTACAAAAGAAATTTTACATGCTCTTAAATTTAAATTGCTTGATCGAAGATCGGAATTTAAAAAATATGCCAACAGAAGAAGTGGCTGTTCCCAGTCTCTCCAACGTTTTTCAAGACGTTCTATTATTATTAACTTGAATTCTTGAATTTCTTTGATCATCAGTTTCACTGATAGAGAAAATTTGACTAAAGGCCCAAAACAAATAAGAATATGATAAAGTCGGGTATTATTTTTTTTAAACAAGGCAATCGCTTCCACAAAAGGTTTCAGTATTGCTTTCAGTATACAAAGATCATTAAAAAACTTGCGATTATCCAAAATACTTGTAACAACTTGAGAAAGAACTAAGCTTTTTTATCATGCTCAAATACTTGCTCCATGAGTTACTGAAAGGCTCTATTAAAACAAATTATAATCTTTAAAATTATATTTAAAATATTTAAACAATAAAATACAAATTTAAATATTCTTAATGCAAGTTCCACTTTTAATAGAGCTCGAATACAATTAAAATATAAAAACTACTGAGTTTCAGAAGGATTAGTAAGGGCAAAATAAGGAATTTTAAAATTGTTAAAGTGTTTTTGAGAAGTGTTGTGAAAAAAGTATTAACTACTACAGCTTGCTTAATTGCAGAAAAAAAAGATTGTGATGATTTGAAAATATCAGCAATACAAAGATTTGCTTGATGAGCAAAGCAAAATGGCCAAATTATTGCTAATAATTCTTTTCTTAATTTGTGACGTACAGCAGCATATCGTATCCACTTGATGAATCCGTGACAATTGCAATAATATTGTCATCTTTTAGTCCATCTTCTATTAATAAATCCTTTACCAATTTTATTGTAGCCTCCATAGTGCTATGTTCGCTTGAAATATCTCTTGCATCATATATTATTACTTCACCTTTTTCTGTAATACAAGTAATGCCAAGAATATTTTGCTTTGCAACATTTTTCCAACCATCGAATGTAAGCATAATAGTGTTTGCATTTTGTATAGTTTCTATGGTTTATGCTTATTTGCAGCATTATTAAGAAGTTTTCCTCCTAATGTTCAAATTGCAATAGATTTAAATTGTAGTAATGGATTAAGAAAATAAAGAAGTTCTAATGATTCATTATTCTCTATCCACTGAAATGACCATCCGTTTGAGATAGTTGCCATTAGAAGTCTTTCGTGAAATTCTTTAATCCACTTGTCCGTTAGAGATTTTAAAAGGTATTTGGAAACCCTATTTTCAAGTTGTTCTTCGTTATGATTAGATTTAAGACATTTGCTTAAAATTGGATTTTCTGATGCATCACCAATATTATCCGTTTCACCTTGAAGTTCTTGTCTTAAATCACTAGGAGCATTTAAACAAGCAAGAAGATGCTAAGTATAATATCGTGGTTTGTCTATTACAATTCCTTTTCTTCGTTTTAAATTTTTAAAAGAATCCTTGTATTTTTTTAAACTGTGCATACCATCTCTTTATCTGATGAATTCCAAAATTTTGGCTTTCCATCTTCTCCTGGAACTAGTGATGTGCCATTTATATGATACCTGAAAAATTTTAGCGTACAGTACGTACAGTACGTATAGTTCTTTTCTGGCATCTGATTGGCTGGAACAAGCGATCGGCAAAAATTTTAGCGTACAGTACGTATAGCGGCACATCATTACCTGGATCTTCAACAAAAAATTCAGAAATTGTACACTTTGGATGTCCTATTTATTAGACATTATAAAAGTTAAGCTTGCATAAGTTGAGTTTTTATCGATTAAATTAAACTTTTATTTCATAAATTAAACTGGAAAACATATAAGTTAAGTAATATCGCTTATATCGCTTATTATTTACCACTTTGCAGTATTTTTTGCTTTACGTCTCTAACAACTTTTCTTTATTGATTTACACTCTTTGCTCACTTTTACACAAGAGATACTATATTTATTTGGCTGTTATTTAAATGAAATAGAAAAAACATTGCTTCACTTTCGGCTTTTACAAGATAAATGTTCACGTTACTTGAACAAAAATAGAAGCTTAATCGTGGTTTAACTATCACGATCCAGATCAATGCCCCGTGTAATCCTACTCGTATCGTCCTAGTCAAAATATAAAATTTTATTGGTCAAATATCATGGGATCTAACCAGTATCTAACCCTTACTATTTTCGGACACCTGATTTTATTTCGGAGCTATCCTAAATTGTCCATCCAAAAATCCTAAAATCCAAAAATACCCGAAGCATTGTCTAAAAAGTTTTTCAAAATATTTTTTCTAAAAGGTTTTTGTTTCAAAAATATTTTAGAAAAGTTTTTTTTACTAGTAAAAAAAATTGTTTTTTTGTTTAAAAAAAAGCATTTTTTTTTTAATGATTAAATACATGATACAATTTTTTCAAAAAAAAAACAAAAAGATACAGAAACACTTCAAATAAAGAATTGTGAAATGATTTTTTTTTTAAACAAAAAAAAAAAGCAAAACTGCTTCAAAAAAAAGTGAACCCACTTCAAAAAAAATCTTAACTTTTTTGTGTACCATTTTACTTTTTTTTTTGAAAATATCTAACGCATTATATTTTATAAATTTTTGAATTTTACTTTTTTTTGAAATATCTAACGCATTATATTTTATAAATTTTTGAAGTTACTATATTAAAGTACCTTTAAACTTTAAAGTAAAAGAGATAAAAAAAACCCCAGATATTTTACAAGGCAGTCATTTCCACTTAAAATACCCTTACACAAGATCCCCATGTAATATACTCTGTGCCCAAGGTTGGCACATTTATCCATTGGGGTGAATGGAAAACAACTCTGTTGTCATTACTCCATTGTTTCATTGAGAATAATTTGTGAATGGAGCCAATGGAGGTCAACTAGCTTATAATATAGTATTAATAACCAATTCCATTGGCTCCATTGGCTCCATTAGTTCCATTGGCTCCATTAGTTTGCAATTTTTCAATAGAGTATATCCATTCCTGTGGCGCACAATATACCCGGGGTATATATCAAGGACGTGGAATGTAAAATACCCGGGATCTTCCGCCATCACAATTTCACTATCACATGACTATGCCCAAAAAACTTCAAGTTCGTTTAGGTTAGGGTGATGGGCAACGCGCGGGATCCGCGCGTGATCCCGCGCGGGATGCGCGGGTTTTAAAAACTCACGCGGGATTTTTTAATATAAGATTGTCTGGCCTGCGTTAGCATATCATCTGGCCCGCGTTAACAAATTATCCGGCCTGCTTTAACATAAGTGGGCCAATTGCTAATTAGTATTTGATGTAAATAAAAATATTATGCACGCATTAACTTTTGATTTGTTTCTCGTTCCACATATATACGTACGTACGTATGCGCAAACTGTATATTGAAATATATTTTTAAATTGTCATTATTAATAAAGTGGGAATCTATTATTGATTATTATTGAGTCAGAAATTATAAGCCCGATTATTTTCTTATGAGTCGTTTATGAATTTTTGTATGTACATAACCTTATTGCTTTAACTTTAGCACATTTATACCTGGTTATGCACCTGATTACTTATAAATTTTTATGCGCTTATATGATTTGATCGCTTTGTTACCATTATAATTTTTAAATATAATAATGATTTAAAAAAACAAATTGATAAAATTAAGACAAAGTTGAATTGATATATTTAATAATTATAAGATTCAAAAGTTGTAAAAGTAGGCAAAATCTATATAAGCATTATATTTGTAATAAAATGCAGTAAGATTGATAAGAAATGATTATTATTTTAACGAGTAATTACATTCCTAGTGATGATATATATATATATATATTTATTAATCGTGAAAAATTCGGAAATTCTACTCGATCCCGCGAATCCCGCGAATCCCGCGCGGGATTTTTAAAAAAATCGGGATTTGCCCATCACTAGTTAGGTTCCTATAGGGCTTGATGGTAGCAAGACATATAGTAAAATTGCACAAGGAATTTTTTTGTTATGGCGTGAAAAATGATTTCTTATGCAAATTTTAGGGATTTTTGAAAAAGCGAACGTTTTGATCTTCCGCTTGTGTTACGTTACCTGATCTCGTTATTTATTGGCCAAAATCACGTGATAGTGAAGTTTTGACGGTGATGCTGGGTAGTTAATACCCGGGTACCTTGCCGGTATTTATTTGTTATAGAACCTGCTAACCACTAACCACAGGGCTAAATGCCGGCCAAATCCGACATATCCAACCCGGGAATTTGGCGACCCTCCTGTAAAAAATTACAGGGGAGAGTGTATCGGAATCATGGTTGTTTGGATAGGAATCGATCAATCTTTGCCCATCATTAAAAATTTTACTAATGAATCATAATCAAATTGATAATTTTGTCATAAAACCTGCTAGCCACTGGGGCTAAATGCCGATCTAGATCCGACGCATCCGACCCGGAAATCTGGTGACGCTCCTGTAAAAAATGTCCAAATCAGATCGATGACTAGATTTAAGGACATACAAGCCACCACATCGGTGTAAATAGAGTTGAAAAAATATTATACAGTATTAGTATAATAACATTGGTATAATTGGGTTAATTTTGGGTAAGAGTTAACCCAGTGATCATCACAACATTACATGACTAGCATTCGGCCTAAGCTAGGGTTAAGTTTGTTTTAATTCTGGTAAACAAATGACGTCATTATTTGTTTATCATCAAGTGTCCCATAATTTTAGTCATGACAATAAAATTTAAAAGTTTTTCTGATTTTAAATCTACCGTTATTTTATACCAAAAACATATACCATATAATTACATCCCTAGGTGTAACTACAACTACAGCGCGGCAGTTTGCACAAGCTATTTTGACACCTCATAAACACCAACACCCAAACCTCCACAAGCATTATTACGTTTTCACTTATATATTCTGCATACAAAAGTATATATCCTGTCGAGTTGTTGAGCAATTATCGCGTTATTCTATGAATTCCTTTAAGATTTCTCACTTGGCTAGTTACGATGAATGACGTATCGTGCCGGTACTTTCACCTAATACGAACTAACAATGCGAAACACAAACTCATAGTGTAATATTATGTCGTATTACACAAGGTAAAAGCTTTTTGTTCGTTCTTCTAGATTGAACCTCTATTCCATTGTTTACATTTAAACACCTACAATCAGTAACATAATCAAGGAACAAATAATAATCGGTCAATGTATATAATTTTAGAATTGAAGCACATACAGCTTTTAAAAAGAAAATATATGCACTGGTTAGAGGAACTTGTCATCGCCTAATGCTCCTAGACTAAGAAGAAACGACACTGAAAGTCTCATTTATTTCTTAAAAAATGCCAATGAATTCATGAACATGAAATTAATGAAGATTTTTTCAGTAAACTATGAAGAAGAAATTACTGATGATTCTTTATCAAATTATGCAAAGATGGTTATTTAGCAGTTGAGGTAGCTAAAGCAATTAATGAGGGAAAGGCACGACTTCTGAAATATTTAAATGTTGTATTTGAGGGGTGCACCAAGAGACATGAGCCAGGGATTCTATCTAGATGACCGAATAAGGTTAAAAATAGTATAGGTCATCTGTGTGGTTTCCTGGTAATAGTCTTTGGTTCTTCCAAGATTGCAACCAAATTCTTTGCTTAAAAGGTCAAAGACTCTATTTGTATAATTTGATAAATGCTCAAGAACGCCTTTGTCAGTTAGATGCAGTTTAAAGATGCTTGACGAAACTATTTTTGAATTGACTAATGGTTTCGTCAAATGACGGTCCTGACGAAACCGGTGATGAAGCCATTGACTTTGTTATAAAAATAAAAAATTACACTATAAAAGAGATAATATATAGTTTTATGTATTATCTTTTTAAACTTTTATGACATATTTCTTAAGTGCTAAAGGTAATGTATTTTTTTTTTGTATCGGTAGTTTTTTTCGTAAGATTCATCAGGGTGATCGATACTTCATCGGGTAATATCGGATGTGTTCATAAAAAATAACCGATAAAAGTAGAAATTGGTAGATATGATAATGCAAACAAAAATATTAAACTCGCATAGATCAATTTGTTTCCATTATAAAAGTAAAGAATAACTTCTTATGCTTTATTAATCATCACGGGTTTCGTCTTGCGTTTCGTCATTCGCCAAATCGTAATTCAGAAATTGCTTGACGAATTGTTTCGTCATTCGTCAATGATGAAAGTGTCGTCATTCGTCAGTCATCTTTAATGCAGTTATTTGCTCGTCGCTCAATCATTGCAGTTAGTTGAAGTGATCCTTATTACGATTCCGTTGTAAAACTCATAGTGCGAAATACAGATTTTAAATTTTAACCAATAGTTCAATTCTATGAAAAAAACCCCCACAATCGATTTTTTAATAAATCAAATCTAAAATTATTGTCTCTGCTAATGCTGAAATTTGAACCTATTTTGCTATGAAATTTTAAGATCATTTGAGATATTATTCATTCTTTTCTAGACTGGTTAGAAGTTATAGTTAGAGTGGATAATTAAAGAATATATCTGAATTTTTGTAGGACTTATATTTTCAAATCGAGACCCCAATTTTCATTTGTAATTAGCAATTGCGTGATTTAATTGTATCAAACCTGGAACAGATATATATGACAATAGATAGAAATTCTTTTGTTACATGAAAAATGATTCAAAATTCAGTAAAGATATCAAAGGCTATTGTATTTATGAATAATTACAATTAACTCTATGTTCTTACTAACATTTTATTTCTTTATTTTTGGTTTATAACCCGATATATGAATTCACACAAATAATTATTACCACATTAACATTGTAATTAATAACATCTGGAGGTAGGCCTTTACAAAAAGCATGACTACACATGAATAGTCCTGCAAAGGCCAAATATGATTTTGACATATATACTTCGGGGAAGCACTAACCTAGATAAAATTTCCTTTTTTAAATTAGCGGTAATAAAATCCTAACAGATATGATATATAAAAAATTAAGGGTGAAATTATAATTACGATAAATGCTGTCGGCCCTCTGTACGAAACCAATAAATATAAAATAGATTATTTGAATAAAGATAAAAGAAGCACTCACACTTGATACTATCATATTTTTAAAAGTATTAAATCAAAAATTATCGGCATTAGATCTTCGCATATGTATTCCTATTCTGTCCTTGACCTTCACTAAGGCTTTGTTTCAAAGTTTGAATTACATGCATTGATGCACCATAACTTGATTGCCATCCTGGAATCGAAAATAAAGTTTATAACCTTTAAAAGTGTAAATGAGGATAAGTAAATATTTAATATATAACGTACCGGATCCTCCATGGCCATAATTATGACAGAGTAAAATTTTTTTTCCTGTTTTTTCGGATACTAAAATCAAAAATACATGTTAAACTTCTTATGAATTATGAAATGAGACCAGCAGATTTCATCGATAACAATTTCGCAAACAATTAAGATTAGCCAAATCTAAATAAGGCTAGATTATCGGCGAATGGGTCAATCTCACGAAGTAGGATAACATTAAATATATGAAGGAAAACTTACATATCCATTCCGCTTCGATTCTGACTCCATTTTTTCGAACAGGCCGCAAACCAACACCATGTCTTATAATTTTAAGCTTGGTCTCGCCTTTAGGTAATAGATCTGGACGTGTAGAAAGGCATCGTGCAATAATTGCATCAGCAATCTTTGCATCAGGAGTTGTCGAACTAGAGTAGAAAATATTGAGTCAATACGTGTCCAGACCTACAATCTTTAGATTGATGAACACTTGCATTCTTACTAGTTGTGTAAATCCTGTATACAGTACTCGTTAATGATTGGCAAAAATTAATATTATTAATCTATCGAAAATTCCTACATAAGTACCACCGAGTACCACTTCCCCATTATCCCGTGGTATTATATAATTGATTCTTTCGCCTTTTCCTGGCAATTCCTCATTATCCTGTTGTTTTACAGAACTGAATATTTCTAGTATATTTTGAAAAGCATTATTGTTTTAAAATTTAGATTTTAATAAATCAATAAATTCCAATAAGCTCTCATCAACAATACGTACTGGTTATACTGACTGCACTTCGTATACATGTCCAATTTACGTGACCAATAGGCAATTGCACCAATACTGTTTGCCCGCTTGCTGGATAAACGTCTTGATCTTGGACACCTCCTAAAGTCTTCGAACCAAGCCCAGAACAATTTATTATAATGTCAGTGTTATCAAAAATTGCCTCTTGAATATGAGACAAAGTAACACGTTTGATAGTTCCGCCAAGCGCATAGAAACGATCCAAAAGATAGGAAAGATATTTAGGTGGATTAATTGTAACTTTAAATTCAAAGGGTTAAGCTTTAATTAAATTCTTGATTATGAACAAAATAAAAAATTTCTAGAATATAAATTTGTATACCAGTTTTATACTTAATTCCAAATTCAACATCAATTGGCAGTTCATCTTTCGTTAAATGTCTGTACTATTTGTTTAAATAAAAATTCAACCATTGCTAAAACATTGTCATACAATTATATGAAAAATCCTATTACTTGTGGACATAAATCCTTAAACCATGGATCATTCCATTCCAATGGAAGATATTCATCCCAATACTCAAACCCGTCTACAATCATTATTCCAGTTTCGGATGGTTTGGTATGGGCCAAGTCCCAAAAATGAATAAAAGTTTCTTTATCAAAGCCTTTTGAAAGAATTGATAATAAGTTTAACTGGAATATACATTAAAGATTGATTTTAATATCAGTACCTTGTTGTCGAATGTCATCTAACCTTGCATGACTTCTCCAATGTGCACCAGCCCTGTAACATATAAAGTCATGAAAAGCAGTATATTTAAGAGATGGTTTTTAATTTACAAACCATGGACTTGTATATCCGTCTTTCAATTCGCCAGGAAGTTCTCTGGATACAATTGTAACGTTATATTGTTCTTGAAGAAGGACAGCCGTAGTCAGCCCTGAAATTCCAGCACCAATAACAGTTACTTGTTTCTTTGGATTCAAAGATTGCATTTTTTTTTTTTTTTAAATCTTAAACTGTAAAGGTAAAATGATCGGAATTTTTTGATCAAAAATCGGTCCGTAATTTTTAACACTAAAAATTTCGATTTATCTTGTTTTGGTAATGTTAGATTATATTTAGAAATACTAACAGAGTATTTATGTTAATGATATGTCATGTAATTTTGGACATCATAGCTTTATTTAGTAAATTCGTGTAGGTAGCGCCACTTATTTGTACGGGTAATACAAATTCCTGGAGAGGAAATAGCCAATCGGAGAGTGCAAATTTTGACTATTCCGGATCAACCCGACAAAGAATCCGAACACGCGTAAAAGAAGAAAAATGCAAAAATATGCAAAAACTAATGTTTATATCGATATTGGTGCACTAGTTAAAAATGACGGGAATGTAATTTTACATACAGCAAGCATCAATCTAACTCCACAACATCTAACGTTAACTTAAATTTTATCTCACGTACTTAGTGTCACGGGCAAAAAGTAATGCTGTAATGTCGATCATAAAATTTATACTGCGCCACATTTCATGCGAATCATGCATAATCTCGATGTACGAGGATTAGCCTTAAAGTTTGGTGATTTATATCAGGCCATGTATCGCCTGGTACACATGGCATGATAAAATCGGATGAGGTAAAATAACGTATGATTAAAGCTTCACAGTTTCTCTAAGGCCACGCAAAGTTGATTTTTCGTTTTGCATTACATGGATTTCAAAATTCGGGACGGACGGGCGGATTTTTTTTTTTAGTTTTAATTTAAATAATTCATTTAAGGCTATACAAGGCTAATTTTTCATTTTCACAACAAGGGGCTAATGTATCGAATAGCGTGTACAGGGTATCACATAAAATTACCCGGAAGATCATCTTCCAAATTCGTACAAATTGAACCATGAAGAAAACCGAACATCGGAAACTTGAAAATCGAACCGTAACACTAATCTGGCTGGTACAGAAATCGGCGTAACTACCGAAAAACAATCAAAACAATAACACGTAAACAACGAATATGTTAACGTGATCAAATAGATAGAAAAACGAAATTAACGTGATGTATTTTATTAATCGAAAATAATTATTTAAACCCGAATTTTTTACATGATAGTTATTCTTGCGTATTCAAATTTTATTTCGAATTGTATTTCAATCATATTTATTCACATTCTTATATTACCCTTATAAAATCGTTAATCATATTACTGTATTAAAATCGAAATTTATACCACAATATTTTTACCGTATACCGTACAGAACCTTGAATATTAGTTTAGCACCAACGTACTCAATATCTTAAATGATATTAAACTATATAGCGTATATTCTTATTTATTATTACACATTATTATTATTTAACTGTATTATCTATCGTATATTAAATATTATAAATAAAATCAAAGTTTATTAAATATAAACATATTTCTTATCGAAAAACTTGTTAATAAAGTGTATTTAACTATATAACTTTCTGGACTAAAGTTTCAACGAACATCAAAAGTGAAATAGCGCGCACTCTTGAGTACTAACTTTGAGAATAGCTACCTCAAAGAAGGAACTATATTGAAACAGAAGTATTAACTAACATTCGATAAACAATAAAGGATTAAGAGCAAAGAAATACTTAAAAGAGACATAAGGCGCTCAATCAACTAACACCTTTACTAAACCACTACAAATTCACACAGAACATCAAGCCATTCAGGCTATATTTAATCCAAAAAGTAGTAAGAAACCAGAGAAACTTGGTTAAAAACTACTCAACTGTTACCTACGGACTACACACCCATACCATCATTGAACCTACAAAATAAAATTAGAACGAACAAGCGCCAAAAAGAATTATATTCAACCAATCATAATTATTCACCCACACAATCATTTAATTCAGAACTCAAAGTATTTCAACGCCAAAAATTCTAAACAATACAATACAGTACAGTAATTGAACAGAGAAAGGCATCCAACTTCGCCAAAACAAATTCTCAATGATTAACGCCAAAACAGCCTTAATACACCAAATAATATTATTCATAATATTAGTAATTTTAGCCTCAGAACAATACCAATATCAACAGAAAAATCGAACCATAGTACAAGCCGATATAGTAATTTCAGTACCAATACCACAAACAACATCTGCAACACCAACAATACCAAACGCCCAAGAAAATCCAAGTACAAAGCCAACAAACGCCAAAAT
Source organism: Gigaspora rosea (assembly GCA_003550325.1). Taxonomy (NCBI): domain Eukaryota; kingdom Fungi; phylum Glomeromycota; class Glomeromycetes; order Diversisporales; family Gigasporaceae; genus Gigaspora; species Gigaspora rosea. Next base: position 403,361 of record QKWP01000096.1, on the reverse strand, counting down.
CACAATACTAGCTACATCTACAGACGCTCCAAACAACAATATAAACAATACTTTAGCAATAGAAATTCTATCAACAATCACAGCTGCATTATCAATAATAGCCATATTATTAGGAATCTGTATTAGAAGAATTAGGAAAAGGAAATTAGCCTACAAGCGTAACTTAACACAAGCACCAATAGGGACGAGTCAAACACCATTTACAACATCATTAGATTTAAACAATATCAACATAGAACAGTTAGCCCAACAATTATCACAATTACAAAACAATCAACCACCGAGATATAAATAGAAAAGCGACCAGAAAAATATTTTAATACCATTACCACGCCAAAACAACAATACTAGTGTAACTGTATATGAACTATTCCATTCAGGAACCTTCATTTATAAATAATTTAATTAAAAATATTAGAACAAACCAAAGCATATACCCACGTGATCAAACATATTCGCAAACACAAATATTCTTTCACAAACAATTTATGACCACCATCCAAACTATTGTACCAACAATCGATAACACTCCAGGAGATATATCAAAGAACCCTTTAGCATATTCATTGTTACAAGCACTAATTATAGTAATATTTATCTATATATTAACAATTACTATTTGCTGTATAGCAATACAAAGGTATAAAAAGAGACTATACAAAAGACATCCGAACATATCATACGAAGCTCAATACAACGACTCAGGCTGCTGCTAAATGAATCAAACCCAAGAACAACCAATTACACCAATCTCACCAGAAACTGCTACAATTATCACACTTACTGTTATAAGTATCGCATTAATAGTACTTATTACCATCTGTATACACAAAAGCTGTAACAGAAGAAAACAAAGGAACTTAAGAAGAAACAATAGGGTACCAGAATTTCAACAAGGACAACACGAACTAAGAACCCTAACCCAAGAACAAATCAATAGTCTACCACCTGATCAACAACGAAAGCTTAGACAATACCAACAAGCACTCCAACAAGGAAACAATATCTTCAACGGAAGAAGATAAATGAGTCAACAGTTCTCACTCGTAACAATATCAGTACCCACAATAACTCAGTCAATAACTCAGACCTTGAACATAACAATAACTCAAACAGCACAACCAACAACTGTATTTCAGACAACTACAGCAACTGCAACAGTAACACCTTCATACTTTCAAGACCAGAACGTAATAATTGAAGATATAGTAATAGCATTAATAGCAGTATTCACATTTATATTAGCAGTATACTTCGGATATAAACAAAGACTTAATAACAAACTCAAATTAGCAGAAAAAGAACAACAAAGAATATATCAACTTGCATCAGCAATTGATAGTACTATAACACCTGTAACTACAGCTTAATGAATAATAACAACATCAACTTATTAAACCCTGAAGAATACCTCAAAGATATTGAAAATAGAATCAAAGAACTCAGAAATATCGATTTAGGACCCAAAAAGTACAAACAGTTAGAACAACACGAAGAAATAATATTTCAACAAAGCAAGGTCATAATTGATCAAAATAAACCTGCAAGAGCAGAACTAGTACAAGCATATATTATCAACTGTATAAGGAAAGAAGAACCTGAAGAATATATTAATAACATTGTAAGAGTGTATAAACAGGACTTAGAATATTTGACCAGAATCACGAACCAAAAATACCTGAATGCAACACAGTAACACAATTAAACTCACAAACCAAGAACTCAACTACTGGCTAACGATATATCCAAATACATATTATCACAACTCAAGAAAAAGAGAATTACAAGACCAATTCAAAAGATATTTTGATAGCATACCTTCATATCAAACAACATTAACAATAAGGGAATACGATACATTCGTGAAAGTAATTAACGCACTACGAACCCTTGAAGACGAATATAAAAAGGAACTTGAAAAGATATCAAAGAAAAAGAAAGAAAATCAGAAGAAATTCCTTGATAAACTTAAGAAATTCCCAGAGATAAAAGACTCATTAACCTATATAACTATTGGACATATTTCTAAAGAAAGAGAAGTGTTAGAAAAAGGACTTGAATTAGAAAACTTACATATCAAAGATTATATACAATTTTGTCTATATACAGAAATAAAACCAAACTTTGACGCACAATGGCAGGCGCTATAGAATTTCCAGACCTCAACAAAATTAACTTTAAAACTTTAATGAATGGAATGATACTCAATGGCTCAAATTGGGTACAATTTAGAAATCATTTCGAACATGCAATACAAGTATATGTACCACTGGACTTATTAACAACAGGATACTTTACTGGAAACTACAATAATGGATATAATAGAATAGCATTAAATAATATAGCAGGACTTATAGCAGGAAACGCAGCAGATGCAGGAGCATATAATGTAGTATTTTTAAAGAACCTAATACACAAATTGGCGATATCATGCTTTGATTACGACAGATACATATTATATGAAACACATAAAAATGAATTGACAACATACTTCCCAAGTGACTTCAATAGAGGAGCACGAAGAAGAAGGCATGAATGGGAATCAGTACAAGATAACCCAACAACAATCTTGTTAGACAAAACCAATTTCCCTGAAGAAATGAACATGTACTTCCAAGCAGCACATACTGGAGGAATAGGACAAGGAAACTTAACATGTGCAGATACGGATGGAATGTCAAGACAAATATCATTCAGATTATGGTTTGATAAAGTATTTATAACACCAAAAATGATTAAAGAAAAACAGAAATTGTTCAACAAAATGAAATTTGAACCAAGATATTTAATTGAAATAGATGAAGCAGCAAACTTCCAAACCAAATTTAACCGCGACTTAGCATTATGTAGAAACAACACATCATTCTTAGGAGGATTACAAATACTATTAGAAGGAATGTTACCAAATGGACGACATGAACCGGAAGACTACAAAAGCCAGATGAACTTAATTAATAATGAAATCACAGACACACCTGCATTCTTTACAGCACTATCAAGAGTGTATGATTATTATAAATCAGGAAAAGTAAGAGAATATTTCAGAAACCAATCAGAAAAGAAACAAACAAACTTCCTAAATAAACAAAGAGAATTCTATGATAATGAAAAGAAGAAAAAAAAAATAGATTCAAAAAGAATGAATTCGCAATAGTATCCCTCAGAAACATGAAATGTTATAATTGTAGAAGAAAAGGACATCTTATGAGTGACTGTAGATTCAAGAAACAAGATAAAGGATATAACAAAGGAAAGAAATTCTCAAAAGAAAGATTCTCAAAAGATAAAAGCAGAAAAGAATTTAACAAGAAAGGAAATGGATATACTGACAAAAAAGGAAGAACATGGAAATCCAGAGAAGACTACAAGAAATGGAAAGAATCAAAGAAAAGAAAAGACTCATCCAAGCCTTATAGAACCAAAAAAGAAGGATTCAAGAAATCATCATTTCGCCCAAAGGACTTATCAGGACAATACGAAAAGAAATATAAACCATTTAACAAAGAAAAATATAAGGATAAGAAAATGTGGTATGATCATTGTAAAACTGACACACATTTTACCAATAGTTGTTACAAATACCGAAAAGACGTAGAAGAAATAGAAGACCCAATGGTATTCAACCTTGAAAAATCAAGAGAGAAAGAAGACTTTGATGAATACATCTGATTCACAAAATTTAGAGAACAGTATTATCTTGAAAATGAATACTCATCAAGTGATGAAGAATCACAATCCCATCAAGAACCTGAACAGTACGAATCATCAAGCGATTCAAGCAAATCTGATGAATATGAAAGTTATAACCTTGAAAAGAAAAGCTCAGAAGAATCAGAAAATGATTATTATTTCTAAACGGGAGCATGCCCAATACTCATGAACTACTCCCTAAATTAAATACAGGCTGTATTGGAGAGTATAATAACAAACATTATAATATGTATAATTATCCATATCCATATTCATGTACCAAAGAACTAGAACTATTTACTTTTAATAAAGAAAAATATTTTAACGAACCAAAATACTCTGCCTATCATAATTACGAAAAATTATTCTTTCCTGAACAAACAAAAATCAATAAGCTCAAACAAAAAAGAGCAAAAGGATTTTACTTTATAGCACTCGTAAATGGTATAATAATGGAATTCAAACTGGATGAAGGATCAACTAACACGTCAATGGGAATAAATCATGCAAAGAAATTAGGACTAGAAAAAATCATATCAAAACCG
>QKWP01000096.1:363037-395881 GCA_003550325.1 Gigaspora rosea | reverse complement strand
ATAGGAATATCAAAAGATCAAAAGAATTATACTATTCTCATTAATAATGAACCTATACATAATCAAAGAGTTCTCATACACCAACACTACCGATTGAAGCAATTCAAAAACGGTTACGGCAATGCTCGGAGGCTACTGCCAAACCTATCCGAAGTATACTCTGAGGATAAACCTAGCAGCAAGTTTCGAGTATCCACGTTTCACCGACGACCTTTCCTTTCTCCTAAGGCTAGTAAGAAGTTTCGAAAACCCACGGATGAAAGAAAAGGAAGTGAAGTAAAACAAGGCGCCCAACTAAATAAAAACTTAACAAATGAATTTAAGAAACCTAATATAAATGAGAATACAGAACCAAGAAAAGAAAACAAAAGTGAAGTAAAACAAAGAAGTAAAACAAATAAACACCTAAGTCTAGTCCCAAAAATAAAGAAAACAAGGCGTAGGCACATTTTACCTGATAAGAAAGTGCCTAACCAATGAGATATTCCTAAAGAACCTAAAGAATTAAGCGAGATAACTCGCAAAGAACATGAAAAGAGAATCAAATATGACTTATTCACAATACAACATATTGATTCAAGTGCACTCCAACTGTTTTATAAACAGTGTGAAAGGAACAAAAGTCGCAAGAAACTAATTGGAATAACCTGTGATGGACTATGGAAAGACATAGTCGAAGCAGTTATACAAACAGGAAGTAATATAATACAGACATTTGTGCAGTATATACCTGCAAAAGGAGATTTTAAGGATAAATTTGAACAAAATCAGATAACGTTGATAAGGGGCATACCAGATATCGAAAATGATATCAAAATAATAGAAGGCAACAATCAATCTCAATTGAAGCTAGTAATACATGCTACAATGGGATTGGATTTAAGTAGTAATACATATAATAGGCAAGTTAACTTAAACTGGAGAATAATCAGAATAATAGAAGAAGTGCAAAGAGCACATAGAATAGGAGCCAGGAACTACATACTTCATATTAGAATGGCTCGGAATAATAACAAAAGTGACGTAATACAGAACCTGCAGGAAATATTAAAACAAACAAAAGACACTGACGTTACAATATTATTAGAAAATTCAGCAGCAAACAAATGCTATGGTGCTACAATAGAAGAACTAATAGAAATTAGATCCAAGGTTCACAAAGAAAATCGGTATAACAAAAACCTTGCAAATGGAAAAACGATAGATAGAGTCAAGTTGTGTTTTGATACACAACATTATTTTGTAGCAGGAGCAGGTAGAACAACAGAAGACTATAAAAAAGTCTTAGACAAGTATGGAAAAGATATCCAACTTTGCTACATAAATAATGTGGTTTGCGCTAGAAAAATTAAAGACAAAAACGGCCGTACATACGAAATAAAAGAAACAATCTTTGGAAGTGAACATGACATCCACGAACACCTGCTAATGGGATTATTACCCCAAGAAATATTCAAAACCATGGTACAACAATGTAAAGGAGCTGCAATACTAGAAACACCCAGAAAGAAAGACTGGGATAAACAAGAACAAATAAAGGAAGTACAAACGCTGAGATATTACGCTATGGACATACTATCATCAGATAGGGAACTAGAAAAAGAACTGTCAGACAGGATAAAGAAATTAAATGAATGGGAGGCATACAATATAGTGACCTTCCAATGGAAGTTATAAATAATTACCAAGAAAATCCAATAGACCCAATGGATTATTTAATGAATTCAATGAAAAACCTAAGCCTAGAAAGAAAGAAAGATATCAAAATCAACAAGAAGATGAAGCAAGAAAGAACATTCATAATGATAAAATAGGACAAATAACTCATAAAATTAATGAAGTTAGGAACAAATATTCACCACAAATTAAACCATCTATATCCAAAAAGAAAAATAAATCACCTACATCACCATCATTCTCAAATATATGGAATAAAACGAATAATTATTTTGAAGAAATCAAAATATTACAAGAAGATAATTATTCAAAAGAACTTGTAACAGACCTAGAAAGACTAATGGAAGATATAGCAGATATAGAAACAAAATATCTAAAATTAACAAGAATGGATGGAAAAGATGTACATAAAAATTGGAAAATGATACAAGAAATACCTACATTACCAGAAGAAGTAAGGAACTATCCTGGAACTGAACGAGAAAAACTTTGGAATGCAATCCAATGGACTGATAGACAGAATGAAATAACACAAGAATCTGTCAAAAGAGAAATAAGAAGAAAAGAGATAGAATACCAAAAAGATGTAGAAAAACAATTAAATATAACATTAGAAAAATACAAAAGGATGCAAGAATTTGAAAAACAGGCTATACAACACCAGCTACTCCATACATCAGTAACAAACCCAGATGCAGATATTAGAAACCAAGCAGAAATAAAATATAATGAATTTATGAGAGAAAGCCTGAAAAGCCCAAAAACACAGAAAACACCTATAAAGATAGAAACAAATGAAGACTTTTTCAAAGTACTAAGAAAAGAGGATGAAGAATTAAAAGAAATAACTAAAGAAAGAAAACAAAGGGAAGAGGAAATAAAGAAAACAGTAGACTCAGATTCAGATAACGAAAGTGACCTAGAGGATAAAAATATCCAAAGAGAACATGATAAATTTATGAAAAACCTTAGTAAAAGTGAAGGAAAACAGACAGGCCTAGGACCAGATTATCAAAGATTTAAAGAAGCAAATCTCGGACCAAATATTAATAAACCGGATAAAAAGGACTCATTAAAACCCTTAATGATAAATGATGAAGTAACAAGACACTCACATTCAAAGAAATCAAGTATTAGTAGTATGGCCAGTACTAGTAGTATACCCAGCATACACCTAAATAATCAACCAGCCATAGTACCTACTGACTACGAAGAAACATATGAAATAGACAATAGTGGAAACCTTCACAAGCAAGGAGATATAGAAATAGAAGAGGATGATAATAACATACACAATAATAACCAACAAGATCAAGGAAGTGAACAAGAAATTCAAGAAACCGGCAATATATTTTCAAAAGGATATAATTATGTTTTCGGAAAAAGAAAGAAAAGTGATAATAACCTAAAAGAAAACGTAATAAAGAAACAAGCTATGGAAAACATAGAAAGCGAACAAAACAACTCAGACTTCGTTAGAAGAAGAAAAATATCCACTGAAAGGAGAACAAATAAAAACAGAAATAAGGAAACCTGGCAACAAGCTAAAGAAAGAGATGATCAAAAACTTAGAGAAGAATATGAACAAATGCAAATACAAAAAGAACAAAAACGACAAGAAGAATTAAATAGAATAAATGAACAATATAAAGAACAACCATATAATCAAGAAGGACTAGAAATTGGAATAGATGAAGGCTCACAATCACCATTTATGAGACCTACATCAGGAAGACCAAGCACACCGGCAATACCAAAAGATGATTACCAAAACACTTTTGGATATTATAGTAGCAATGACAGTTTTAGTCATCACAATGATAATAATGAACTATTTAATATAGAAATTAAAGAAGTTAAAAATGAACCAATAAAAATGAAGAAAAGAACTAAAATAAACATACACGAAGAATTAGGACACATACCCAATGAGGTTAGAAGATATATAATACCAACATTAGGAACAGGAACACCATTAAAAACAAAAAAGGAATGTATATTAAAACCATATACTTGGACACCAATAAAAACAAACAAAAAAGGAAACTATTTAGTAACGACACCAATACATATTGCCAAAGAAGGAATATGTATACAACCTGGAATAGTTAATGATCGCCAGATATGGGCAATCAACTATACAAATAAAGCAAAGAAAATACATGAAAAACAACACATTGGAAATATAAAAATTGTAAAAGAAATATTCAATTTCCATAAATATGAAATGGAAATCGACAAAAAAGAAATTCCAGAAGAAGAAAGACTAAAAATCTTAATAAATAACACTCATGAAAATTATAAACATGTAATGAAACCAATATTTGAAAAGTACATCCAAATATTCAGAAGAAAAATAGAAAAAGGAACATCCTTTAACAAGGAAATGTTCGAAGAAATAACATTAGATCTTACAACACCTGAAAAAGATATACCTTTTAAAGTAAAAGCTAACAAAATCAGACAATACTCTGAAGACTAGATAGAACAAGCAGACAAATTATACAAAGAACTTAGAGAAAGCGGACATATTGAACCATCCAAATCAACCTGGATGTCACCCTTAGTAATAGTACCAAAACCTGACGGAAGCTATAGAGCCGCAGTAGATTACTCAAACCTAAACAAATACCTAAAGGACGATCCCTATGAAATACCTAATATCAATGTCTTGCTACAAAAGCTCGCAAGCCATAAAATTTTTTCAACCTGTGATTTTAAAAGTGCTTTTTATCAGTTTCCTCTTAGAAAAACTGATCAACATAAAACTGCTGTATTTTTTCCTGGCAAAGGAAAATACGAGTTTAATAAATGCCCTATGGGAATTAAAACGGCACCTGCATATATGATGCGATATATGTATGAATTGTTTAGAGACTATCCATTTGTATATGTGTATATGGATGATTTAACAATTGCATCAGACACTATTAAAGACCATATTAAACATATTCAAACGGTGTTTGAACGCATAAAAAAGGGGGCAATGACACTCAAAGCAGAAAAGTGTGAATTTATTAAAGAAGAAATAATGATCTTAAATCACAAAGTTTCATATGGGAAAATATCACCGAATCAAGTTAAAATTAAAGAAGTCAAGAAGCTTAAACCACCTACAGATGTTCCTGGAATTAGAAAATTTACAGGATTCATGAACTACTTTAGAAGATTTATTAAGAACTTTGCTATAATAGCTGCACCAATATACGATCTATTAAAAAAGAATAAGAAGTTTATTTGGACTGATGAATGTCAAAAAGCATTCGAAGAACTCAAAGACAAAGTATATAATGCAATAGCCTTAACCTATCCAAAGAAAGGATATCAATTAATCTTAGAAACAGACGCCTCAGATAATGGAATAGGCGCGGTACTGAAACAAATTAATCCTGAATTGGCACATTACAAAACCAAAGAAGCGCGTGAAAACGGAACTAAAGAAGACAAAGAAATTACCAAATCAGAAGAAGAAGTAATAGAATTTGGATCACACTCCCTTACACAAAGTCAAAGATTATGGGGATCTACACAAAAAGAACTTTACGTGATATACTTCTATTTAAAGAACTGGAGACATTACATTGGAAATAAACCAATCATTATACGAACAGATAATACAGGAGTTGCTAAAGCAGGAAAAATGCCAAGAAATCAAACCATGGAATCTTGGAAGTTAGAAATAGATGGAAATTACAATATCAAGGAAATACAATATATCAAAGGATCAACAAATAATGTATCAGATTGGCTTAGCAGACATATGGGACCAATCGAGAACCAAGAATTAATTAAACCAAAAGCAGAAATCATTAAAGAAATGAAACCTATAAAAGAACCACCATCTGGATTCAAAATCAACAAAACATTTAATAATAAACAAGTATCATTTGATCTCTAAAATGGCGAGTCTAATAACGCCAATACCACCCTTGTACCAAGTAAAAGAAATAATTGAAAATGAATCAAGATGCTTGGAATATTTACAAGATCTATCAGTACTACCAAGGACCATGACTTGTATTTACTGTAATAACCCAAATATGAATTTTGATGACAAAGAATATACATTTAATTGCGGAAAAAGAGAATGCCGAAAGAGAATATCAATCTTCAATGGAACAATATTTTCAAAGGCTAAATTGAAATGTAACCAAATAATAGAATTAAGCTATTTTTGGTTAAGTAAAGCAACGCGCAAACAACTCAATATTTATACCAATATTACACCCGCCAACATCACAAGATGGACACAAATCTTTAGAACTGTTACCACTCAAGAAATAAAAATTAATGAAACAAAAATAGGAGGACCAGATATCATTGTAGAAATAGACGAATCCTTATTTTACAAAAACCGTCAGAACAAAACGGAACAACTATGGGTATTTGGAGGAATTGAAAGAACTAAAAAAAAACAAATATTCGCACAAATTTGTAAGGACCGACTCTACTAGACCTAATTCAGAAATACGTACACCCTGGATCGATAATCTACTTAGACATGTTTAAAAGTTATGATCAGATTTACTCACGCCTAGGGATATGGCACCACCAAATAAATCACAGCCAAGGAATGACAATGATTGACTACAATGAAACCTCAAACGAATTAAAAATCTACCACACCAATAATATTAAAGCAACATGGCGCGTGTTAAAAGACGCAATACCAAAAAGGAATCGGAATAAAGATGACCTACCAAAATATTTACTTGAACAAATTTGGCGTAGAAGAATAAACAACGCCTATGGAACGCGTATATTGAATGTTTACAAAACAAATATGAAGATATCATTGAACTTATTGAAGAATATGATACTGAGTAACCTTTATTACAAATCAATAATAAACAAAAAGAAACCCCGGAGATTATAAAAGAACACTCCACTGAACCAACTTAAAGGATAAATTGAACTTATAGGAAAAACTAAAGAAACCCTAAAATAACAGGAACTATAAAACGAACCCTAAAATCAAAATGAACCCTCAAGGAACTGGAGAATACTACTGCAAGAAATGCGACCTTTATGTTGAAAACCCCAGAAGGCATCAATGCAACTATAACATTATTGAAACAGCTATTGAAGAGATTAAGAATGTTCAAGAATGGAAAGAAAAAATATTTCAAGAAATTAACAATGAACTTGGACTTAATGGAAGACTTAATAAAGGAAAACAAAAGGAAAACTTTTACGATATCAAAGAAAAACAAAGAAACCAAGGATACACTTGTAATATTTGCAAACAACCTGGACACACCAACCGCTACTGTCCTGAAAACGAATGTTATAGATGCCACAAAAAAGGACATCAGGCACGTGACTGCCTTGAAGCCACAAACAGAATTGATCAACCGATCAACCCTATAAACAGTAGTACCAATGCGACCGTGTCAACATCCAAATATTGCACCTATTGCAAGACATCTAGACATGATAACCATCAATGTAGGACCTCTAAACTCCTAAAAGAGAATGCGAACTTATTCTGCAAATGCAACCCTGAAAGAATTATTCAGAGACAGGAAGAACATGTTAATTGGGCCACATACCATGAGCAACGTGACAAGCACCATTGTTGCAGGAAGGAATACAATAGACCAACAGCCAAAGAGGACCTTTATTATATCAAAGGACTATTCACGGACCCCTATACACTTCAAGTGGTGTATATTGAGGAAACACTTTAGTGTAAAGGATGTTATTCCGAAATGCACGAAGCATTAGATTTCAAGGACCCTAGAAGTAAGAAATACTTCGCGGAACTAGGACAAGGCAAGAAAACCATCTGCCGGCTTTGTAAAAAACCAAATATTACCAGAAAAATGGAAAGCCACGATGGAATGCATTTCTGTGATAAGGAACATAAATTTGCCCAGATAATCTTTAATAGTGCAAACTCAGAAAGATTAACGAACCAACAACTTGACAGCAGAATCAGACGCCTCACTAGAAACAACACAAATATCACATATAATATTAACGAATCAAGGATCAAAAGGATAATTAAATACATTACAGAATTCAAAGACAACCTGAATAAATGACACCATGAAGACGAGGATTTTAAAGAAATGAATTGCGAATACAATAATGATACATCCAATGACCCGGAAATAGACGAAGATAGAAGACCTATTAGAACTAACTATTTTACAAGAATCCATGAACAGAACATATTTGATGAGGAACTACAAACGGAACCCAATGAATATGAAGAATTAACAGATAACGAAGATGAAGACCCTGAATTGCGTGAAGCAAGACTCCTGTCAACAAATCATAACGTCAGAACAGAACCAATGACTTACGAGGAAATGCGAAAAGGGATAGAAAGAGCCAGAGAACTCGTAAAAGAACGGAATCAAAGGAATATATTATTCTGCAAGGAATGCCTAATGCCGAAAGAGCAAAATGAGAAAGGATATTGCGAAGACTGCCAAAATGAGATAGATGAAAAAGCTATCAATCTCATGGAAGAATACAATGAACCACGATCTGAAACCCCAAAAGAAAAACACAGNAAATGGAAAGCCACGATGGAATGCATTTCTGTGATAAGGAACATAAATTTGCCCAGATAATCTTTAATAGTGCAAACTCAGAAAGATTAACGAACCAACAACTTGACAGCAGAATCAGACGCCTCACTAGAAACAACACAAATATCACATATAATATTAACGAATCAAGGATCAAAAGGATAATTAAATACATTACAGAATTCAAAGACAACCTGAATAAATGACACCATGAAGACGAGGATTTTAAAGAAATGAATTGCGAATACAATAATGATACATCCAATGACCCGGAAATAGACGAAGATAGAAGACCTATTAGAACTAACTATTTTACAAGAATCCATGAACAGAACATATTTGATGAGGAACTACAAACGGAACCCAATGAATATGAAGAATTAACAGATAACGAAGATGAAGACCCTGAATTGCGTGAAGCAAGACTCCTGTCAACAAATCATAACGTCAGAACAGAACCAATGACTTACGAGGAAATGCGAAAAGGGATAGAAAGAGCCAGAGAACTCGTAAAAGAACGGAATCAAAGGAATATATTATTCTGCAAGGAATGCCTAATGCCGAAAGAGCAAAATGAGAAAGGATATTGCGAAGACTGCCAAAATGAGATAGATGAAAAAGCTATCAATCTCATGGAAGAATACAATGAACCACGATCTGAAACCCCAAAAGAAAAACACAGTAGAACACAAAAAGAAACCATAGAAGGAATACCCAATGAGGAACAAGAACAAGATCTTAAAGAATTCAACAACCGGATGGATTTTGAAGAAATAGAAGAAATCCAACGATCAAGACCAACCTCACCAGGATATGATACTAATCGAAAAATTGAAGAATTATACGTTATATTCGGATTAATGGCAGAACAACAATTCAAACTCACACAAGAAAATAAGGTCCTTACCAGAAGGATTACAATTTTGGAACAGTCAACCCTGGAACTCCAAAATGAAAACCAGAAATTAAAAAGGAAATTGAAAGACACTCAAGAACACGTAAACCTTGAAGACCCATCAGAAGATGAAACTGACAAGATGAAATGTGCAAAACAATTCAGAAGCCACAAGACCAAATACAATAATAGATTCTGAACAATTGATATAAAACATTTACAAATATTAAATATTCAATATATCTATATTTAGCAATTATTTAAAATATAAATATTTACATTGTATTATTAATATTATTTACCAATGAACTAAATGAACTAGAACAATAAAGAACCGTGAACCCATTGAACTATATTGAACAGAAAAATTATAAAAGGACTAAGAACTGAACCATGAACCTGCATGCTCAAAGCATATACATGAAAAACAAAAATACTCCAAGAAATAACAAAAGAAATACCAAATCTTGTGACAATTGTAGAAGCGAACATATACACTGCAATTATTTCAAACAAGAAAGTACTTGTGACCGCTGTAAGTGGAAAGGAATCACCTGTCAAAATACTAAATTTTACAAACCACGAGGACCTCAACCAAAGAAAAAGGACCATACCCTTAACCATATATTGAACCACTAGTTGAATGAACCCAGAAATATATGAACAAAAGAAATTTCTAAGAAACATTACAAAAGACTATATTGATCTCCAAGATTCTAACCAAGAGAATAACGAAGTCAAACAAATATTATCAAAGGAAGAACTAAACATAAAATTGCAAGGACTCCTTGACCAAATAAAAATCCAAATCCAGACCTTACAAAGACAACTCACATTAGAAGAAGCTTATAAAAATAACGAATATACATTTCTATTTAAAAGAGCAACAGTAATCTACAAAACAATAAACAGCAACAAGCCAGAAGTAATAGTACAAAGGAAATACCTCTCACAAATAAGAAAACTTGTAGAATTTTATATTAAAGAAAGCAACTTAACAGAATATTGGTTCTATCCAAAAAACACAGGCTTACTATGTTCATACTAATATATCAGACCAATAATTGATCAGTTACTTAAATGAACTTACGAAAAGAAAATTAAATATAATTACAAATTAATAAAAATTGAATAGCCGTGACATAAAAATATATGAACTACAAGGACCCAAAGGACAGAAATTTTATAAACAAAATAGTACAAGAATATATTATATACAGGATCAAAAAGAAAGACAATTCTCAACACTATATACTAAAGAAAGACTCATCAAACAATTCAAAGATTTGAAAGACCAACTTGTAAAAGAAATAAAAAGAACAGCATACCAGTTTAAAGAAGAAACCCAAGAACTAACAACTTAGAAATCATTGGAACACCTATAATTGCTGAAGCAATAGGAATATTACTTCAAACAGCATTTGGACAATACACTGTATATTACGCTTACGACCAAATCAATAATAAAAGATTGGGGTTACCAACTGATATCTTTAATGCTTTATATAAAAACAAGAACTTACTATATAAAGAAAATAATATTACTACTCGAAAATTATAAATCAGAAATAGTAAAAGAATTAACAACACTTGAAACACCAAGACTAAAAGAATATTATAAAACAGCTCTTATATCAATATCAGTAAACCAAGGAATACTTGAAGAAAGAATAAAAGAAATTTCTATCCAAAATATAGAAAGAGAAATAGTTGACAAAATAACTGAAACTCTTTTACATATCAATAATACAAAGTGGACCAACTTATAGAAGCAATCCCTTTAACTAACATTACCATATTGTGGATGAACCACCTTATATTATCAGTACTCACTTACGATCGAACAACAATACATTTTATAATTTTACTAGAACATACCATACTATTAATATCCATTTGTTACATAATCAAACTAATTAAAGAAGGAATTATCGAAGCTTATACCATTAAAATTGCCAAAGAACAATTTAATGAACGAAGAACAAAATAGAACATTAGAAGAATTAAGAAGATTTAGATTTAATTGGAAACCAATTTCAAGACCACCCAGAAACAAGGAAGCAAAAAGATACCCACGAAATAAAGATATTCTAGAATCAAGAGAGCTCATACAAATAACTGACGATATTTGGAATACAATTAACGACCTCATTGATCGAATAAACCCTACAAATAATTCAAGACTAGGAGCAATCCTATTGACACTTGAAGGAGCTAAAAGTATAGCAAGAGAATTCTATCCACATATACTGGAATATGATAAACAAAGACCAAATAGAATACCACCCCATATTTTAACAAGAACAGCAACCTTATTTCCAGATCTAACAGGAAGAGAACTTGCAGAAGAGCAGAAGAAACAAAGAAACATTTATAACAATTTCTTAAATAACACACAAGCACAGATCGAAGGAATAAAGAAAAGACTATTAGCGGAATCGCCAGAATTTTGTAAAATATTTGAAGAAAATCCTGAAACAGAAGAAACAGAATTCTATTACGGAGATTATAATAACCAGTTCACAATATTACCATTCAGATTTCATCATTTAATATTACATCATCTAGAAGCCATTGATAATATATTGTATTCTGAAGGAGCAAGAAATAAAATATATTTTGAAGAAGAAGAAAGTTACATATCAGCATATATGAAAATAAATAAACTTAGTCAAGAATTTCTAGACCAAACAAAGAAAGTTAAAAAATTAAAAAAGGAAAAAAAAAGGCTTGAACAAGCCACTGACAAGATAATCAAAAGAATACTATTGGAAAATAACAAATCAATTGAAAAACCAAAAAGAATAAGATCTAACTCAATTTAAATGAATATTAAAGAAGAAGTAATAATAAAAGAATTGAAAGAAGAATATTTCAAAAGAACCGGAAGAAAAATAAAAGAACACGGATACTGCACAATTGCATCAGACATAAAAGAAATAGAACCAGAATACCTAGAACACAAAAAATTATACAAAAAGCTTGACTATTTACACTCTATAATAATTAATAATATAGGACAATACCTTATTAAAAGAAAAGAAACTTACGATACAGTAGGAGAATTAAATATTTACAATTGCTACTCAGATAATCGCACCTGGAATAAATTAACAATAGCAAGAAATATCTTTAAACTACAAGAACAGGTTTATCAACCCTATTTAGAACACGAGATAGAAATAGTTGCTGCAAATATTTATATGCAGATATAATAGAAAATATTATCCTAAGCATTAAAGGAGACCAATTCCATCAAAGAATAGAAAGCACTATTGAAAAAGTATCTTAATGCAATCCTTAAATTTAGATATTTCGCAATACGATATTTTAACATTAATAGCATTTATATTATTAGTCATAGTAATAATATCAACACCTTTATTATTAGTTTATTGGATAAAAACAAACCTATACAAAAATACAAATGAGTTACAACTCTCAATCCGAATCAACCAGTAATTATAGATCACAATACTTTAGCCACTTAGCAATAACAAGAAGAATAAAACTAAAACTAAAATATATTATACCAGAATATTTATTTGAACAATATCATTTATTCCTTGTAAAACCAGAAGATTTAGGAGAAACTAAATATATCAAAAAGAACAAAAGAAAAGAACCCATAGAAACTTTATATAAAAACTTAGAGAAATTAAAATCAGACCTAAAAGCAGAATTATTTGAACTAGCACTACGATACGAATCTAAAAATAACGAAACACTCAATATACACAATTGCTACGAAAATGAAGAATACTGGGAAATAGTAGACACAATCAGAAGAATCAACCTAACAATAGAATACCAAGAACAAACCTATAGCCCATACTATCAAGCACAACCAGAAAAAGAAAAACAGGAACGCTTACAAAGCTCCTATATAAAATTCCTTGAAGAACTATACGAAAAACAAGTAGGAATTTGGATAGCAAACCAATACGTAATAGTAGAAACTTATGAAGAACTTGAAAAATACCATGAACAATATTGGGAATGAGAATCTATTTCAGTATTGGAACAGCCCTTACAATGAAAATGAAATAATATCATTTCTACCCGAACGAAAAATGACACAACTGATACTATTCACGGAAATAGAAAATGAAACATATATATTATTAGCACAAAGGATAAACCCAAATAAAGACTTTTATTTAAAACTAAATGGACCCGGAGGAAAAGCAATACATGAAAAGAATGAAAATATGGATGTATATGTAATAAGAGAATGCTTTGAAGAAGCTGAAATAGTATTAAGGAACGAAAAACTGCTGAAAATATTTGAGGAAACATGCTACTCAACCAAAGAATGGAAGGCAGAACCTTGCTTACAAAGGGAAGCAAGTCATATAATAACTTTAGCAATCTACATACACCCTTTAGAAGAACCACCAAAACATACAGAACCACACAATTTAGGACTATGGAACCTTTACAAAATGGAAGAACTATTAAAACATCGAAACGAATTAATACCGATACTTGAAAAAAACATAGAATTAATAGACATAAAAATAAAAACCTACGAACAAGATATATTAGAACTACCTATAAATGCTCAGAAATTAGAAGAAATAAAAATTAAAATGGGAAAACAACCACAACGGACCCAAGAAACTTTCAACTTTTTCAACGATATAGAATTAGAAATACCAGAAGAGGAAGTGCCCGAAATTATAGACGAACAGTTTCCTGTACTAGCATTAAACTTTGGGAAGTTATCTTCATTCGAAATTCAAACCTTGATCAAATATAAGAAAAAGATCCAAGAATTAATTAGACCACTTAGGAGAATTGAACACAAAATTCAAACAATAGAAAAATCATATAAAGGATTCAAATACTTATCCATATTTGATAAAACTGAAAGAAAAATAATAGCCTAAAGATTTGGAGAAAACCCAACAATATTAGAATTATCTAAAGATAACACAATACCACATAAATTCCAGAACACGATATTTGAATTTGAAATTCACAAAAGTTCCACAAATAAACTAACGTACCTCAAACTCCGCCTATCTAAAGATCAAACACAGATCAACGGTACAACCAATGGAAAACAAACATGGGAATTCTTCCATAAGAATTATTCGAAATTACCTCTAATTTAGAAATTCCCGGCAACACAGAATCCGACCACACTGTGCAATACTATAGCCGGCTCAAGCAACAATAGGTTAATCAATGATCGATAAAACTGATCGATCAAATAAGTATATATTTGATCGATCAAAAAAATTTTAATATGATTCCATTTATATTATAGAAAAATGTCAGTTTAGGAACCTATTATAAGATCTAAACGTTTTTCTTGTTTTAATGGGATAATTAGTAATGTGCCATTTATATGATGTCTGAATTTTTTTAGCGTACAGTACGTATAGCAGGGACAGTTAAATGATTTGCTATCCTGAGTTAGTAAAATAATTAATGTTCGAATAAATGATTTATTGCTACGTAACAGGTAATAAAGCTTTATTTTTTAATTATTGCCATATTATATTTTAAATAATAATTCCATTTCAATTATCACTGAACCTTTAGCGAATTATCTTTTTTTTTTGTTCACAATATTAATTATAAAATACCACCGATATTTATTTATTTATTTATTTATATATGTACAGTATTTAAACCGAATCGCCATTTTACTAACAAATTCTAAAGCTAAATTAATATATAATATATATTTAGAATTAAATAGTATATAATACAATATATAGTTAAATAAGAAAAAAATGTAAATTAGGATTAAACATGTAAAGATCATAATAGTACGTATACCTTATAAAAAAAAATTTCCCCAACCCAAAAATTAATATAATTTTCATATACGTATCAATCTGAACCTGCACTGTCATACAAAATTATTTTATCGAATACCTAGTATAAAAGAACATTATATTATTTATATAAAACTTTTTTTAAGATCAAAGTTTGTACTAAATATCTTATTTAGTACAGTATTTATCCTAATAAATAACTAGTATAACTAAAATGTTTCGTATATTTCATAAAACAAGTATTAAAAGCACAATACCTTCACTCTACGATTCTTTCACCAAACCTTTAACTTCGACTTTTCACCACCCAAATGGTGAAATTTAATAAAACCAATCGTCTAATGTTCTATACATTTATTACTATCTTTTATTTGAAGCAGAAACTTAAGGCTGTGGGATTCAGAGGGATTCAACGGATATTGTTTTCTATGTTATAAAAGCTTCAAGTTTGCTTAGTAACTTATTGGTGATTATCTTATATAACGCTACAAGATATTCGAAGTACTTTAAAATAATATAAAAAAATCTTTTTATAAGTTGTGTAATGTTAAACTACATTCTATATAGTGGGCATAGTATAGCTGATAGTGCGAAATACGTATGTACGCATATGATATATAATAATACAAAATTTTGCCTACGGAGTAATTGTAATTTAGGTGCTTGAGAGCACCCTACGTTACATAGCTACCTAATTTTTAATTTGATAATCGATCAATGATTGACCCAATGAATTTTATGCTTGATCGATTATACTCGATTAATATACATAATCGATTTTTGATCGATCATTGAAAATTTTTTTTAATCAATCATCGATCAACAATTTTTTTGTCGAGTCAATTCACTAATCACATGTGTGCAATACTTTTCGATACTCAGAAATTAAAGGCAAGAATGCTTGGTACAACTAGAGGTCGGAACCTCGAGTTTATACTTCAATTTATTTGAGAATTGATGTGATAAATTCGAATTATTAAACCTTGGTTCCGACTTTTAACCACAAAGTGGTCCAATTCACTACAAATAAGCCGATGTTATTATCATAACATTTCTGTACCCCAATATCACATTATTTCCTTTATTTTTACCCCTGCCTTATAATCATCATTATCCCTTACAATTACAATTATCATTTGATCATACTTACCTTATCTCTATTGGGTCCTTAAAGCCGGGTTAAAAAAGTTGTTTTAAGAGTTATGGTGAGTATGTTATTTATGCAGTATGTAGATCAATATATGAAATCTGCCCGCACCTCTATATATATGTTGTAGCCCAGATGTCAATTCTGCCCAGATGTCAATTTTTACAGCCAAAAATAAAAATTGGCCTAAACTGATCTCTAACTTTACTTTAATATTACCCTAACCCTAATTTAATTTGGCCCGATTGACATCTGGGCAGGATTGACATCTGAGCTACGACATATACATCTATTTTATTACTATACCAGAACTCCGTACTAAATTATTCTGTGACGCGTAAAGGTGAATTAGTTCGATTCATAAACAATACTAAGCATCGTTAACAATTAAGCTTTCACATATTGTCGAAAATCTGCTAGCCTGATGAAGAGTTAGTAAAGGATCATTGAAGATTAATATTTCGGATGGAAATAAAAATTAGTAATAGTGGAAGGAAATTGACCCGATGAATGTATCGAGGGATGAATTCTAGTTAGCCAACATGTATAAAAGAATGATGTATCTGCCTTGCTTGTATTTTCTTTAGGTTCTATCTGAGTGATCCTTGTTATATCGTATTGACTGATTATTACGTTTTCTTTGATTTATTTTATTTATTGTTTAGTTACGGTTTATTGTGAACTGAGTGATTCACGATCAATTGATTTATTGATACATTTGATACATTTGATACATTGATTTATTCTTTATTACATTATTTATTATTGCATATTTCCCTTCCCATTTATTATTACATATTTTCCCTTCCCATTTATTATAAACCCGCCTCATCCTTTCACCCGAAATATTTGTTATATTTGTTATCCATCTAATTCGATATCCCTTCATAGCCTTATATTCCCGACCTATATCGTTTACTGTCCTGATCTAGATCAGCACTTTCTTCGTCCGTAGCTCTCCCAACCGACAGTAACAATGGAAAGAAAAGCACAAGCAATAAAAAGGAAAATTTTACGAAAATAAAAGAAAAATTTGGAAAATTTTATTTTAAGAAAATTTAAGTAATTTTGCGGATTTCCGTATGATGGAGTGATCACAGTAACTTGAAAAACGAGTATTGTAGCCAATCATAAATTTTTAAATTGTAAATAATATATCGATAGAAATCTAAAAAGAAATTATTTAATACCGTAAATTCTTGAAAAAGCTGGCATGGGCGTTATGACTTTTCTGATAAAATACTGTAGTCTAGAATTGTTTTAGAAACAAAAGTTTCTCCAACACTTTCTAGCAATTTTGTTTCCATGACGATAATATATATATATACTAGAGAAAATTAACAACACTGTATAATATATATATATTTGCAAGGTGATGCATCTCATCGGTAGTCATTGCTAAAGAAATGTGCCACTAAAGTGTTATATATCGTGGGTTGTTGTTGTAAATTAAGCTTTTCACACGTGGTATATGTGTGGCGCCTCATAGATACACACTGCTGGGCAGTGTTAGGTTCGGACGTTGCCCCATTAAAATTGCAGGTCCCGGACGTCCACAATGTCCAGGACAATGTCCATGATAGCATCTAATGTACTTATCAAACGATCTGATTGGCTAACAAACAGCCCTTATTATAATTTTAATTGTCCGGGACATTACATTTTGGCGGACATGTCCGGACGTCCCGTCCCGGACTGTCCGTTGTTGAGGTTTTTGGTTATAAATTTTTCAATAATTTTTGTCTCCCCAGCACAACACTGCCACTGGGGGAATATTTCAATTATTTCCCCGGCACGGTGGAATAAATATGGCATGGCGGTGGATTTACAATTAATCACGATTTTTATTGACACATCAACGTTAAGCGAAGCCTTTGGAGTTTTATGGCATACATATCAAATTAGGAAAAATTCGCGGACATCATCCGGTATTTACAATGTCTGTGTATTAGAAATTATACTCGATCGAGTTGGCAACTAATCGATTGACTATTACAAACACGATTTTAATCGATTAACCAATTAATCGATTAATCGATTAATCGATTTTCAACTAATCGATTAATTGATTAACTACAGTACATATCAGATATTTAGCTAATCGATTAGTCGATTAATCAACTAATCGACCAATTAATTAACTGATTAATCGATTAATCGATTAATCAATTAATCGATTAGTTGATTAGTTAAACATTTTTAAAATTTTTCAACTAACTAATCGATTATGATTTTTTACCTGATTCGTAACACTAAATACATGGTAGACAAATTTTATACTATATCAGTTTAAAAGTTTTAAAAGTTTAAAAGGTCTAATAATTATATCAGAAAACAGACATGGTGGATTGATTTTTTATCAGATTTGACAGCTTATTGATTTTGACAAGATCGGTTTGGCATAGTATACTGTAGTTTCA
This sequence comes from Gigaspora rosea, assembly GCA_003550325.1. Taxonomy (NCBI): domain Eukaryota; kingdom Fungi; phylum Glomeromycota; class Glomeromycetes; order Diversisporales; family Gigasporaceae; genus Gigaspora; species Gigaspora rosea. The sequence goes on along the minus strand of QKWP01000096.1, from coordinate 377,408 downwards.
TGAATTTCTATTGTAATAGTCGTTTTTATCCCAATATTTCTTCAAAACTCAGCTACACTTTTAGGATAAACTAGTTTCTTTATAATCTTATTAAGGTCCTGAAATTTAAAGATAATTTTAAAATTTAAAAACTGATAATTAATGCTCCAGTCTACAAAACGCCACCATTTTGCTAGTCTTATTCTATTGTTCTTTGTTGTTGAAATTTTTATATATTGTAGAGTTAAAATTGAGTTGCATCAAATGATCTACTAGACTAATTAACCGGTTTATTAAATAATTTCAAGTTAAACAAACTATGAGTATTTATTTATTTTGCAACGAGCTTTTAACTATATAGAAAATATAATATATAGTACAACTGGCAAAACATTAATGTTCATATAAATATTGCATTAGCATTGGTGTATGTAGCAATAATAGCATGCCCAATAACCTATTTTTAATACACTGTATTTAATTTAATAAAAACAATTGCAAAATCAATTATTAATCACAAATGCCATCAAATATTAACCATAATTAAGACATTAGTCAAAATTTGGGCATTCAACAGATTTGCTTACTAAAACAAGTTTAAATATTAATAATTATGAAAACAATACTTTAAGACCAATATTTTTGTTGGATGATTTCTTACCTGCAACTATAGGTTTAGCATTTGTTGGTTTAGGGAGATTTCGATATTTCAAAAACCGACTTGTATAAATAGCTTGTTTATGTGTTTGGTAGTTGAGTAGTTGTGTCGATATGACTTGATTGGAATTTTTGCTAGAACCTTCAATTTCTTCAACTTGTTTATATAATTCAGTTTGTTCATTATCTAGACTACTATTAAATATACCTAGTATATTAACTAGTTCTTTAGCAGCTGGTCGATTTTGAGGTTCAGCATCTAAGCATTTATTCATCAAATCCAAAAGTAGTCTGGGAACTTCACATTTAATTTCAGGTCTATAACCTAGACAAATTTTACTTGCTAGATCCTCATCATGTGAAATATCATAGTATGGAGGATATCCAGTACAAACTTCTGACATGATTATTCCAAAAGAATAAATATCAGATTCTTGAGTATATTTTTCTCCATGCAATGCCTCTGGAGCAATATAAGGAAGAACACCAAAAATATCTTCAGAGTTTGATTCTTGAGACACTGGCTTGCACAAACCAAAATCAGTAATATAAGAATTAACTATATTTCCATTGACTATATTTCCAGTATGAAAATCTTTATGCATTAATTTGGGTTTGTGGATTGTATTAAGCCCATTAGCTATGTAATGTAAAATAATTAATTTATGTTTCCAATTTAAGTCATTATATTTGCTATCTAATAATTTTCGAAGACTTCCTTGCTTTGCATGTTCCATAACTATCATATAATTATGATCATTTGGGTTCTTAGTTATGCCATAAATTTCAATTGCTGAACTGCCCCCATGTTTATGTTGATTTTCAATCTAAAACCATAATTAGAATAAATGAAATTTAAATAATAATAACAAATAATAATAATGATAAAAATTTTATGATATATACTTCTTTTAAAAATTCGTGTTTTATATCTTTAGAATTATCAAGGCTTTTTAAACAAACATTCATTTTTGACTTTTTTATCCATTCATTCTCCTCAGAATTAAATCCTTTAATATATCCATCAGTCCAGACTGCCTTAAAAACAGTGCTAAAGCCTCCTTTAGCAAGATACTTAATATTTGTAAATTTATTAAAAGGTATCCATTCAATAATATCTTTAAATTTCTCTGCGTTAAGTTGAGTTTGTTTAATATATTCATCAATATAATTATTACCACTTGTCCAATTATGAAATTCCTTTTCAAATCTTAAATGTTGAACAATAATAAGTATGATAATGTATTAAGAGCTACAATTTTAATAATAGTCATTATATACCGTCTATCATAGGTTTGACATATAGTTAATTAGAAGCAATTAATTATTATTATTGGAATTATCATTTAATGTAAAAAATTTAAAGAACTTACTCGCTATTGCGGAGGTACACAGCATGTAGTTGAAATTATGTTAGTTTGTATTGGCATTATCATTGATGTCTATCGTAATTTACTGTAAAAAAATTCATTTAAAAAACTTACCGACTATTGCGGTGACACAGTATGTAGTAAAGTTATATTAGTTTGTATTGGCTTATCATTGTAATTTACTGTGAGAAAATTCATTTAAAAAACTCACTGACTATTGTGGTAGTTAAAGTTATGTTAGTTTGTCATTGATGTCTACCGTAATTTACTGTAAAAAATTCTTTTAAAAAACTTACTAGCTACAGTGACACAGTGATGTAGTTAAAGTTACGTTAGTTTGTATTGATGTCTATCGTAATTTACTGTAAGAAAATTCATTTAAAAAACTTACCGACTATTGCGATAGTTAAAGCTATGTTAGTTTGTATTGGCATTATAATTGATGTCTATCGTAATTTACACTTACCGACTATTGCGATAGTTAAAGTTATGTTAGTTTTTATTGGCATTATGATTTGATATCTATCGTAATTTACTGTAAAAAATTCTTTTAAAAAACTTACTCGCTATTGCGGTAGTTAAAGTTATGTTAGTTTGTATTGGCATTATAATTGATGTCTATCGTAATTTACTGTAAAAAATTTATTTAAAAAACTTACAAACTATTGCGGTAGTTAAAGTTATGTTAGCATTATCATTGGTGTCTATCGCAATTTACTGTAAAAAATTCTTTTAAAAACTTACTAGCTACAATGACACAGTATGTAATTAAAGTTACGTTAGTTTGGGTATTATCATTGATGTCTATCGTAATTTACTGTAAGAAAATTCATTTAAAAAACTTACCGACTATTGCGGTAGTTAAAGTTATGTTAGTTTGTATTGGCATGATCATTGATGTCTATCATAATTTACTGTAAAAATTCTTTTAAAAACCTTACCGACTATTGCGGTAGTTAAAGTTATGTTAGTTAGCATTATGTTTGATACCTATCATAAGTTACTGTAAAAAATTCTTTTAAAAAACTTACTCGCTATTGCGGTATGCAGTTAAAGTTATGTTAGTTTGTATTGACATTATCATTGATGTCTATCGTAATTTACTGTAAAAAATTCTTTTAAAAAACTTACTAGCTGCAGTGACATACAGTATATAGTTAAAGTTATGTTGGTTTGTATTGGTATTATAATTGATGTCTATCGTAATTTACTATAAAAAATTCTTTTAAAAAACTTACCGACTATTGCGTTAGTTAAAGTATTGGCATTATCATTGATGTCTATAATTTATTGTAAAAAGTTCTTTTAAAAACTTACTTGCTATTGCGGAGACACCACAGTATGTGGTTAAAGTTATGTTAGTTTGTATTGGCATTATATCATTGATGTCTATCGTAATTATTGTAAAAATTTCTTTTAAAAAACTTACTAGCTACAATGACATAGTATGTACGTTAGTTAGTTTGTATTGGCATTATCATTGATGTCTATCGTAATTTACTGTAAGAAATTCATTTAAAAAACTTACCGACTATTGCGATGACACACAATATATAGTTAAAGTTATGTTAGTTTGTATTGGCATTATCATTGATGTTTACTGTAAAAAATTCATTTAAAAAACTTACTCGCTATTGCGGAGACACACAGTATGTAGTTAAAGTTTATGTTGGTTTGTATTGGCATTATCATTGATGTTTATCGTAAGAGAATTCATTTAAAAAAACTTACTGACTATTGTGGTAGTTAAAATTATGTTAGTTTGTATTGTCATTATCATTGATGTCTATCGTAATTTACTGCAAAAAATTCTTTTAAAAAACTTACTAGCTATTGCGGTAGTTAAAGTTATGTTAGTTTGTATTGGCATTATCATTGATTCCTATCGTAATTTACTGTAAAAAATTTATTTAAAAAAACTTACAAACTATTGCGGTAGTTAAAGTTACGTTAATTGTATTGGCATTATCATTGATGTCTATCGTAATTTACTGTAAAAAATTCTTTTAAAAAACTCACTAGCTACAGTGACATACAGTATGTAGTTAAAGTTATGTTAGTTTGTATTGTCATTATCATTGATGTCTATGGTAATTTACTGTAAGGAAATTCATTTAAAAAACTTACCGACTATTGCGGAGACACACAGTATGTAGTTAGTTTGTATTGGCATTATCATTGATGTCTCGTAATTTATTGTAAAAAATTCTTTTAAAAAGCTTACTGACTATTGTGGTAGTTAAAGTTATGTTAGGAATTATCATTGATGTCTATCGTAATTTACTGTAAAAAACTCTTTTAAAAAACTTACTCGCTATTGCGGAGACACACAGTATGTGGTTAAAATTATGTTAGATTGTATTGGCATTATCATTGATGTCTATCGTAATTTACTGTAAAAAAATCTTTTAAAAAGCTTACTGACTATTGTGGTAGTTAAAGTTATGTTAGTTTGTATTGCATTATCATTGATGTTATCGTAATTTACTGTAAAAAATTCTTTAAAAAACTCACTAGCTACAGTGACACAGTATGTAGTTAAAGTTGTATTAGTTTGTATTGGCATTATCATTGTGTCTATCGTAATTTACTGTAAAAAGTTCTTTTAAAAAACTTACAGACTAATGCGATGATATGTGTGGTTGAGTTATTGATCGGACTTCAAACTTTTTAAGTGACAAAATTTGCAAGCACACATTATACTTACGATCCTGCAACCAATCTAAAGGCCCCCGTTGCCCATGTATCTTTTGATTTAATTTCTAATAATTTCTTCAAGTCAGCAATTGATTCATTATACCTTTTCATCATATAATTAATTTCTCCTCGATATTTTAATGCTGTTAGATTATCTGGTTCAATTTCTAGCAATCTAGTTAAATCTTCCAATGCTTTATCATATTCTCCCATAATAAAATAAATTTTTCCTCGATAGCTTAATTCAAATACACCGCGTTGGTTTTTTTCTAATGATTTTGTCAACTCATCAACTAAATCGGCAAACGATGTTTGATATTTTAGTAAAAGTGCATTATCTGGTTTAATCCAGTTTTTTATTTTTACATTAATTCTTTCTAATGTATTTAATTTGTTCTTAATATCTTCATAAGTCATTGCTATTTATATTATAATAGAAATGAGTATAAGTTTAAAACATGTCAACCATACAAACCATATATATATGGTGCTAAATAAATTTACCATAATATTTAAATTGTTTGTGGCCGAAGTTCACCTCTACAGACCCGTCTTGCGATCTAAATCCAACACAAGGGTATAGTATGCCTTTCCAAATGTCAGGCAAATTGCATGCAATTCCTTAAATATATTATAAACATTAGGGCTTCTACCTAATCTGCCTTGAAAATATAATGCTTAGTTCTTAAAGTGTTAATATTACCCAAATTAATTCCATTTTTAGTATAAAATACCATCTTGTTTATGCAATTTAAATAGCATCCAATAATATCACCAGTAGTATATGTTGGTCCGTACGGCTCGCTGCTTCCAGAATAAAAAGAATATCCATCGTCACCATGGTACCCACAGTCCCATAATTCACTTTCTTTAGACTCTTGTCCTAAAAGATATTATGATATTGGTTTTAATATATAATAATGAGAAATAATATGAAAATCAGCCATTACCAGGCATGAGCATGTCATTTATATAATCTGTTTTTATATTTGAATCGTCTATCTCTTTATCACTTTGCTTTGTACAATATCCAACTCCAATCATTCTATCAATAAATAGAATAAAAATTACAAAAATAAATCTAGGTGTGTTTATGACAAGAAATAATTAACATACCCATTTTTTCCTTTACTTATAATTTTAATTTCAAAGTAAAATATCCCACACTGTGAAGGAATTGGATGATTTGCTCGAATTATACCAGCTTTATTATCATCTGGATCTTTAGAAAGTTTTTTTTTAATAAAATTAACGGCTATGCATAAACTATAAACAATTAACTCTCATTAAATTGAGATGTTAATTCAATCTAATATGTTTTTTGAGAGATTCTCTTTTCTCATTCTTATCTTACCAGTATAATTAACTTTCAGTCCGCTTGAATCTATGTTAATAGATGGTGAATTATTTTCAATATCCCATGCAGTTGGTAAAACAATATCATTGAATGGAGTCGTTTCTAAATTTTTCATCGAGTTAAAATTCTTTCAAGACTTTTGTTTAGACAATTAGTAAACCGATTTTGTACAGACACAAGCATTTATTACTGCATTATCGAACACAAAGTATATACTGTAACGAATAAAAATTTTGCATACGATTTTTTAACATTGTTGGATCCCTATTTAAGAATATGTATTTTACAAATAGTAATACAAAATATACCTTGAGTAACTCGAGTAATAGTAAAACCGTTACATCGAATTTTTTTTAGTAAGTTTCGGCCAAAACCCTCTGGTAAACTGGTAAGTCCATTATAATTATAAATCGTATCTGTATTCGTATTCGTATTCGTAATAGTAACAGTAAAAGTACTTGCCAGGGACAGTGATTTTCTGTGTTAATTTATTGGCAATAGATAAAGTCTACAGATCCGGTATCTCCCGACGTAGAATTTGAATGAACTCAAATTACGAGCAAGGTCGGCCAAGTATACCGCAGAATCGCACATAATTTGGCAAATATGGTTCACATCACATCACATAATTTAAATTTTGTCACCACATAATTTTGGTTTTGTCACCGCAGAAAATCACTGTCCCTGGTACTTACGTACATTTTTATTTTTACAAAACATTATGTTTATTATCCACTATTTGTGATTTTTTACATTTTTTTATTTTTTGCTGCCGGATTTTTTACTGAACAGATGAATTGATAATCACGAACATTAAAGACCACAACGAAAGAATTGTCAATCCTTTCTAAATAAAATCTTTCTAAATAAATAATCACAATCAATCAATCAGAAACCACATCCCTCAGTCAAGTTTAAAAATTGGTAACCGCATACACATGATCATGAGTCAGAGCAATCTTAATGCCGGCTAAATTAAACGGTTAACAATTAAATGGGTAAACCAGTTTTAATATAAAGGCCCATAAGCATAGAGAATTAGTTTATATATTTACTATATCTGTATCTGTCCCGTGGATACTAGAAAAAAAAATAGCTAGTTTATTATTTACCCCCAATTCCGTTTTAATCATCAGTATGATATCCAATTTTAAATTTTTTAATCATTTATAGACGTTGGTAGCGCACCCACAAAAAATTGTTCACCCCCTGTAATTTTGACCAATCAAAATTTAAGATCCAATGTAATGTGATTGTCAAACTGTGTTTTGTTTTCTAAGTAAAAAGTTGCGTATAAAACTAAAACCGCGTTATAGTTAGGTTAGGGTGAGAACAGTGTTGCGTAAGGTTAGGGTTGGAGCAATTAGTAAAATTTCACGAGGAACATTTTTAATTAGGCGGCAGAATTTGTTTTTGTGTAAAAAAGTGGTTTCGCTTCGATTACGTTACACCTGATCCTGAAATTCGATTGGCCAATATTACAGAGGTGAACAATATTTTAAAAATGGTAAAATTGATGGTGGCTTGGTGACGTAAACGCGTATACGTTAAATTATCGCATAAACGTGATTGAATACGCTCAAATTAAAGCGTATACGTTCAGATTAAAGTGAATACGTTCAAATTTGAGCGAAACGTCCTAAAAATCATAAATATATAAAAGCACTTTGAATTAATAAAGCTAGATAAAAGTTCCACGTCCACTTTCAAATAAAAAATAAAAGTAAAACACTTATCTCTTGAATTCGACTTGTACTGTAACTTTAATAAACCTTTCGAGACTCAATTGACGGACTGAATTGACTGGTAACTTCAATCGGCTTATTAAGACTCGAATTCCGGTGTTAGTAAACCCCTGCTTAATTTTTCGTACATCGTGGTTATGTCTTTCCCCTTTTCCCGTACACGGTTGGAGTTAAATTGGCCGATTGTTTTACTCGCTCTCCCATTCAACCGTTACAATATGCAGTATCTGTGTACATCAACGCAAGCCAAAGTGTTTGATGATCGATAACTCATCAATATTAAATATTGACAGAAGAATATGGTATGTATTAATGTTGGATAATGAAGATGATAGAGGCGACAAATATCCATGAACTAAAATAAAATAATAGAAAATTGATATTTTTCCAATTACTACGAATAATAAATATACACATATCATAATAAAAATTAAGGTTATCTTCATTTTGATACTGATAAAGGTAAACTGATATCATTTTAAATGCTATTAAACATTGCGGCGAATTTATGAAATATCCAAAATTTGAAAATTTGACTACAATTACGTATATATTGATTTTACTGAGATATACTATTCCCAGGTTACGGTGAGTCATTGTAATAATTTTCTATGTCTAATAAGATATGTCAGGGGTGAGGAAGATGGGTTAGACGCGTTATCTATCTAGAACTGAGATCCAAAAAATTTTTTCGGGGTTTAGTATTGATTTACTATGTAATTTGGCAACTAAAATTTAAATTTGGGGACCGAAATTTAGCTTAATTTCATAAATTTGCCGTGATGTAAGATTGTCACCTACTCTAAATAGAAGAATGAAAATTTCTAATATAATAAAAGCTTTACTATTTTATAAACACTTTTAATTAGGGAGTATGGCACAATGGTACGGGAATGCACTATGGCATGCCAAGGGTGGCATGCCATAGGGCATGCCTTAAAAGAAAATAGATAGTGGGCATGCCACTTATATATAATCGATATATGCGTATATCTATTGTTGGGAAATTTTGGAATAGTCGATAGTCAACGAACATAATATATGAACAAGGTTGTCGGGAAACTTCAGGATTTGTGAACTATCTGCGGTTTTGGACGAGTTGATATGATGGTGTGCCATTGGCATGCCAGGGTGATGAAATTTGTTAAGTGGTATGCCCTATGGCATGCCAAATTTTTTTTACCATGCCACAATCCCTACTTTTAGTACAATAAAAGCTTTGAATTAAATGACTGCTTATAAACACAAACTCTACGATATAAAAACTTTAAAAACTTATATTACATAAGAAGGTTATAGTTATAATTTCTGCATTAAATACTATATTAGATTGTAATTAGGTTAGAAAACATTTAGTTTATGAAATCTTGAAACATTGACGAGTCCCGTTTATGAATTGGGTGTACAATAAATTTTAAATTTAAATCTGTTATAAGCCTATTCCGTTACATTATATCCATACTTGACTGTAATCTGATTATGCTAATAAGTGATTGCGCACAAGTAATTTCTTCCTATATATAGTAAAGCCCCATAAGTGCATGTCATTGAGGCTAAATTTCAACAGTGTGCATTTAGAGAACTATTAAGAAGAAGCGCATTTATGGAGGTCATATATATATATGTGGGCCCGAATTTGTGTGCATTTGAAGAGTGTGCGCACTTAGAGAGAGTGTGCACTTATAGAGGATCTTCAACCTCAATTTTACTTTCAAGAGTCATATTGTTTATTCTACACGCCATAACACATATATCAGGAACTCCGAACCCTTCAGAAAATAAAGAAAAGGAAGTGAAGCCAAAGCCAAAACATGTATAAAAACAACATTTCTCATACCATTGAGGAAGAATAGAGATAGCATTAAGAAATTAAATCATAATTTTGGTCAAAACATGCATGCATGCATGCACGCATGTGCATGCAAAATGAAAAAATGTTGCATTTTGCCCATCTCTAAGGAAGAACAATTTCACATGCTGCAAGTGTTGGTGCGTCTCGAAACATAAAGACAGTGTCATGATAGTTTGTGGCTCCATTTGCCACCAAGAAATTTATTATAGCATTTTGGTCCTGTCCAATAACCTGTTTCGATTATTGGGTGAGGCAGGAACATCATTAAACCCAGGGTTATTCATTAAATTACGATGGCTGAAAATATCAATAAATAACTTGATATATAGAAAAATATATCTGTGTGGTGAATATACTCGAAAAGATAGTTAATGTATCTGAAGAAGTTTGACATGTTTGAAACAAAGAAATAAATTGGGAATCTAACGTAGAGTTTGAGAATCCTACCGGTAGTGATTTCAAGTTCGTTTGCATTATATAATTAATACATTATTTTATTTAGTATCTATATCTCGTTACGTACATATCAGCGTCGTCAGTTGTACGTTTACGCAGTTACATATCTTAAGCCACGTAATAATACTACTAGAGGTAAATGGCAACTCAACAATCGGATTTCTTGAAAAACACTAACGATAAAAAACAAAAAAAAAAGTTGAATGAACGCCTCTTACATTTCATGTTACACAGTAATGTGATCGTATGAACCACACCGCCCTGTAACATAAAATCAAACCAAAAATACCCCAAACCCTAACCCTAACGCTGATACGTAGCGAAATTTTTTACGCTAGGTGCAATCATTACTAGAACCATATACTAGGACCCCGAACATGCAAGTAGAGCAGCATTATCCACTTTTCTGCAGCTCTGATTGGTCATGCGAAAGCGAGTTTGCTTATTTGCACCTGTAACGCAAACCATATGGAATAGATCTATATAACAGATAAGACGTGAAACTACAAAGTCAATAGTTAGGGTAAGTAGCAATAGCTAAAAAATACTTTAATTAGTGCTTCTATGTTGATTTAGACACCTGTTTTTCTTTATTTTCGCATTTTTTTTCTTTGAATATTCGTATTTCCATACATGGGTCAGAGGGGCAAATTAAGTACGTATATACCTGAAAAGCCACTAGTGACTAAAAAATGTATTTATGAAAATCATTCGATTACTAATCCAACAAGTTTACTTAGACGCCCAAAGCAGGTTATCTTTTGACAAAAAAGGGTTTTATATTACAAACAAAAAATTTTAACTTTAGCAATAGCTAACTTACTTTTTTATCAAAATAACCTATATTTGCTACTAAGTAAAGTTGTTCAGAGCACAATTTTACATATAATTTCTTTTTCAAAATTAATATTTGTTTTTGACAAAATTACATTTTAAAATTGTAAATTTTTCAATATGGTTTTTAAGCTAAATTTTTTTCTTCGTTTCTTGTTCTATATGTCTGTAAAATTTAAGTTTAAATTAATTAGTTAAGCTGAGAAGGACCTTTAGCTCAAAGTTTATACTATAGTAAATTCATATGTTCTTATTATAATTTTTATTCCAAAAGGGGATTGTTAAGGCCAGACCAATTTGATTTTCTGTTTAATATAACTCCCTCTATTTTTTAACTTTTAGATGAAAAATACATATCATATTAGCTAATTAGATTGCAGTATTTGCTCTTTATGAAATTAAATTTTTTGTAGCTAATAGATTACTATATTTTTTATTAATTTGTGTATTTTTAACTCTTCTCTCTTATAGAATATTTTATTTTATATTAAACAGAAAATTAAATTAAAGTAGTCTAAGGGTAGAGTACACATAGATCATTTGTTATATGATCTGCATAGCAAAACAAAGTTTTTATGAAAAATAGAGTGATGCTACTAATAAAAAAGTTTATATTTATATTTAATTATTGTCAAATTTTTACAATATATAGAACAATGCATGTTTGTTACAATGGTATTGATTTTAATAAATAAAGAATTTAAAAAACTGTACTTGTATATATTATAAAGTTTGTCTAGAACAATTCAAATTTGCATAGGTGATGCAAAAAGTAATTTTGATTGGCTATGTCATATGATCATCATATGATTTTGTATACAATTTATTAATACCTAATCTTTAAATATATATTTCTCTATGAATATTTAGCCAATTTTAATAAATTTACTATTATTAGAATTAGAAAAAAGGTATACTACAACTTTTATTAAAAATTTAAAATTAACTTAGTAAATTTTTATTTTTTTTTTTTAAAGTGCCCATCTTGGGACTTAGGAATTTTATTCAAGATATTAGGGCCGTCGGTATCCTCTAGGGGAGTACCGGCATTTGTTACATAGACGAGGATGCATTTAGCCACACGTACACTTTTGGTGTCTAATTTAAGTGGTTCGCCCAAGGGTTCCACACTAGCTGCCATACCTGCAACACAACTATGGGAATTGTCTATTTAAACCCTCTGGTCCTAGACGAGGATACATCTAGCCACACGTACACTTTTGGTGTTTAATTTAAGTGGTCCGCCCAAGGGTTCCACACTAGCTGCCATACCTGCAACCCAACTACGGGAATTGCCTATTTAAACCCTCTGATCCATGTTCCACCTGCCAACCCATCCTGTATCACCAGAACAGGCCCGTTACATAAGTCAGTCAGCAAGTTCTGGATGCTTTCCATTGCCTTAGGACCCAGCTGGGTATTCCCGGTCCTGTTATCCTCGACGGGAGACTTGGTAGAGCGGTACCTGTCCCATATCAGGTATTCACCTACACTTCGGTACTTATCGCTATGGCCGAGGCCAACACTTGCGAGACAGGGTTACCCCTGTCCTCTTACCAATACCTACTTCTGCCCTTGTAAGGTTCGCTCCAACCCCGGTACCCACTATCACTTTCCTATCGGTCCTTCACCGGTTTCCCAGACTTCCAATCCAGTTGGCCTGGGAGGGTTGATCTACCCGGCATTAGGTGCCATCATGGTTTTTCCCCCCTGGTACCTACTTCTATAACATAGGTCCTTTTCCTCCGGTACAACTCCGGCGGCCAGGTTGGTGGACCCTCTCCTCCGAAGGTCATATCGTCCAGTTCTCCAGCTCCGGTTTCTGATATTCCGGCTTTGCTAGCACCGTCGAAGATCTTTGCTACCTCCTTACTCGGGTCTTGCCAAATGGGTTTCTGTTTTCCTGGTTCCTTGGATTTGTCTGTGTCACAAGGCACAACTTCGCCCGAAGGCTCCCATTCGAGATAGTAACCAAGGACTACAAGTAATGTACCCAACCGATCGACAGGAAACAGTTACCGGAACACAGGTCTATTTTTCAAAGCGTCATCAGTGGGATTTGAACCCTAGACCTGCCACTTGGGGGTGGCAACTTACCAATTTCTCTAAGTCGCTACACCCTACTTAGTAAATTTTTTTTAATTTTAAAAGAAAAAAATTTTGTTATTAATTTTATAAAATATTACTAACTATAACCGGTAGTGATCAATCACCAGGTTGCTTATATATATATATATTTTTTTTTTTATAACCCTAGTTCTATACTAAGGGCGCTGATTGGTGCTTTTTTATTAAGGTCATTAAGGTCATATTACAGATTACATTTTACATTTTTATTTTACGATGATACTGGACTAGTTGTAAACCTAACTCTTTACTCGGTTACCCAGTCACCCCTCATTTTGGTTACCCAGTCCGCCGGCGGTGTCTATCGGTTTTCCAACTTCTTCCGGAACCTCGGGTCGTTCGTACTGACCAGGGCAGAGTCACAACACGAACATCTCAGTACTTTCTTCCTTCAGCCTTCCGAAGTTATTAGCTTCTAACTTTATCCGGACCTCAGTCATCTGTACTGACCAGGGCGAGAACAGGAGTACTTCTCAGTACTTTCTTCCTTCGGCCTTTCAAAGTTTTCGGTTTCCTTCTGTTTCGGGTTAGGGCTGAACCCATCCTGAGTTTGTCTGAGTTCCCTTTCCTTTATTGGGTTAGTACCACTTTCCACTTTTAACGTATAACTGTTCAACTGAAATCCCACTGAAAGTATACAAATATTCAACCGGAATTCCACCGGAAGTATCCAATATTTCCAAACTCAGCAACACACGCATACTAAATGTGGTTAATTTAACCAAACGCGGTCCTAGCATCCTAGTTCAGCCCATCTATCTCATGATCGCATATAGTTTTTCTTGTCCGTTAGTAGGGGTTGAACCAGCGACCTTACGCTTGGCGACCTGGGAGCATAACCACTTATGCTATCAGCAAAAAAAATAGACCGATATATATCGATTACTAACTAGTAATTATATATCGATACTAATCAGCCCTGCCGATTACTAACGACCATAATAATGATCGATATATAGCGAATTTGTTAATCATCGATAATGCTAGTTATCGATACTAATCACCCCTGCCGATTACTAACGATCATGATAATGATCGATATATAGTGAATTCTATGATATATATCGATATCCATCACCCCTGCCGATTATTATCGATAGTGATAGTAATCGATATATATCAATATTAATCGATATATATCTGAAATGATATCAATTAATAATTATTATATTCACATAATCATGCTTTTTGAACATTTTACAGGTTTTCGCAAGTTTTCGCAATTTAATTATAAATTTTTATTTATTTATTATTATTATATAATATTTTAATTTATTAAATATACAATAATCACAAG
>QKWP01000096.1:328014-361532 GCA_003550325.1 Gigaspora rosea | reverse complement strand
GTTTCAAGTAATTACGATTATAATCGATTTATAGATATATAACAATTTAATATAAAAATGATATATATCGATTTATAGATATATAACGATTTAATATAAAAAAATGATATATATCAATTATAGATATATATCAATTATAGATATATATCAATTTTTATCCAATTTAATCGATATATAACAATATTATGATATATATCGATTATAGATATATATCGATTTTTATCCAATAATCGATATATATTGATATTTTAATCGATATATAACGATATTATATAATCGATATAAAACGATTAAGTGCTATATATCGATCAATATCTATGTATAAAATTTTCTGATGGCTATCGATCTGCAGGTCAAGTTGCTTATATTTTTAAAACATACTAAATAAACAGGATTAGATACTCTAAGTAAAAATATTCAGAACATCCAAAAACTTTATAAAAACTAAAATTGGGACCTTAAAATTTTTTTTTATTCTTTGATGGTCTTGCTAGTGCTTAGCTAGGTTAATTACATAGTTTAAATCTAAGAAAATAAAAACTATTTAATTTTATCTATTTATTATATAAGCCTAATCTTATTCGGCTGCTTCAAGGAGTGCTCAAATACGACCTGTCACACCAACTTCTGATAGTTGGGTCTCAATGTCAAATTACTATCAAGAACCATACCAGTAGTGTTTTCTACCAGTTATAATAAAGTTTTTTATTGCAACTATTGTTGCTTGATTCATATTTAATAGTAAAACATTTCTTTTTTTTTCTCTTTGTCTTTTTTATCAAATTAGAAGTTTTTTGGTTCAGATATGAACTTGAACCCACTACTATCCCTTTATTAGTTCACTTAAATACTTTTTTCATAGCTATTCCATTAGTAGATCTATATGATTTTGGTTGCTTCAGCTGTTTCATAATACCTACTTACCTTTTTTGTTAAGCAATTATTTGGTCACATTTTTTTTTCTATATATCTTTTTAGAAGTAGTTCCAGTACCCCTGAAGAACTGCCATTATAGTAGCTTTAGTGTTTCTATAGCTTTGGAAAAATTCATTGAAATTGTCTACTACCTTTTAACTTATTAGTTCTTTGGCTATATTTAACCTAACACTAACTCTACTACTTCTGCCACTTCCAAATATTGTTCTGAAAATTGAAGATGAACTAACTTTGCACTTGACTTCTGGAGTAAGTGTGATTCTTTCCTATTCTGCCTCAAAGGCAGTACATTTTGTGATGTGGTCCAAAGTTTCAACTTCATTTTCAGAACAAAAAATGCAATTTGGTAAGTTATAGATGTTCAGTTTTCACTTGTAGAGCATTTCAAGAGTTAGGCCAAATTTATTAGGAATTTAATCTGTATTGATACCTTCTTGTTTTTGGAGATAGAGTTACATTTGTTCTGAGCTGGGTTTTGTAGAAATTTTCTAGCAAAAGTTATCTTCTTTCTTATTCAACTTGACTGCTTTAAAGGCTTTTGTTTTGCTCCGAAAAGTTTGAGCTCATGTTATAAAGTGTACTTAGAAACTCACAAGTAGGTATCTCAATCAGAAAATCTTTCCAATATAATGCTCCATGTATTAATGATCAATTTTCTATAGAGACCATTTTTGTAGTAGTGTCTCTGATTGCTATTTTTGCCAGATAGTCCACTTTATCATTCCATGCATCATCACTATGGCCTTTAATCTTCTGTAGATTGAGCTCAAGTTGTATATTATACAAAGTTCAACAATTTGTGATACTATCAAGTAATTCGACCAGCCACTATTGGATACCTGTTTCCAACCCTTCTCAATGCTGTTAATCACAGCTAGGCTATCAGTACAAATTGTAACTACACTCCCTTTTGGACAGACCAGAAGCAATTGAACCTTATATCTAAACTATATTATGCATTATATATATATATATATATAATTTATAAATGTTGTACTCTACCCTTAAATTTAACCAAAATTAATTGCATTTAGAGGCAGGTGAAATTCTTTTTAACTAATTTTGTATTATCTTGTTGTAAAGTATTAATTTGTTCTTCACGTTGTAAATTTATATCAGTTTGATCTTGAAAAAAAATGTTTGACGAGCCTTCATCATTATACATTATACAGCTAATTGAATTGTGCTATTAGTAAAATTAAATTTATGATTTTTGATGCGAACAAAATGGCTTCACTAATTTAGAATCTGTACTTTAATCTGAAACATTCGAATCGTTCCATAATTACACAAAAAATAATTATTTACGTAATTCATGATTCGCTTTGTTACAGGGCATAAAATTTACCAGCCACTGTTTCAAGTGTCTTTTTTAATTATAAGTTTCGGGAATGCAATTCTCTGTATTATCCGATATTTTTTGTTATTTGGTCAAATTGTTGATTATCATAATTGTTTGAATAACTAACTTTCTCTCTAAACTTTTGCTTACCGTGAAACGTCCAAAATTCGATACCGTTAATTTCAGACACATGAACACGAGTTTACCCAGGCGAAGAGATCATAGAAGAGGAACTGGAGACCGCTTGTTTTATATTTAATAAAATTTTTATTTGCCATTTTAAATTAATTCATTAAAATGCCTTCAAGATTAGTATCTACAGAAGAAATTGATATCATTGCTTCCAGAAATATAGCTTTGAGCGGATCAAGTGTTGAATAAATGATTTTTTATTTGTAAGATGAGTACGTTATCTGTGCAACAAATATTTTTACGAATTTCTGAATTTTATTTGCAACGTTATAATATAGACGTCGCTGAATTGGGATAATTGTTTCATATTCCTATTTGTTTTACCAGATAGTATATGTTTTATTTTTATTAAATTAACATAACGTCATCCTAACAACAAACATCTGATAGAAACTCCTATAAAAACTTCCATGAATTGCTTAAACTTTTCACGTTTGAAATTCTATCACCAAAAAGTTCGAAATATACACACTTTCGCATTTTTTTTAATAAACCGATTTTGATTAAATGGCTTATGATCCATTCGATGATACAATAACCGTATTTGTTGCTACTTTATTACCTGTGTTTATTACTGCATTATACACTAACTTTAAAGAGAAAAAACAAATCAAATTATCATTTATTAACCTCTGATGATTTTATTATTCTTATTTCTTGCACAATATTTCCATTCCTTTTTGCTTTCCAGCGGTTTCATGAGTCTTCTTTTACGATTATTCTTTTATCTTATATTTTTTTTCTTCTTATTTTGTCATGCATTAAAAATCTATCGTGTTCTATGCCATGCCTGATGAGCCTGACGATGATAAAAAATATATAAAAAAAAAAAAAACCGAATTATATTGGTGCTGTAATTCTCTATGTTCATGTATTGGTAGTTAGTTCGTATTTTTCTTCAGATTGTATAAAGGATTTTAATATTAATAGTTGTAATGGTGTTGAATTATCACAGTCAATATATTCGTTTCTTGTAAATATAGCTTTTGTATATATTTTTTTGGATAAAAGATTTAATCCATTTTCTATATGTTTTACTTGGACTGGTAGAAAATGGTTAAATATTTATAAATTTATTAAATATTTTCAGGTGTTTTGTATGATAGTTTATCCTGCTATAATGTCAGGTTATTTTTTCAGCTCTAGTTCTCTTCAAACCAAAATAGTTTTTTCTATTTGCACTACATCTTTTACCAGATTAGTAGAACACTTTGGTGATAATGAACCTAAAAAGATTAAAACAGCTATTTCTTATTTTCTTAATTGGGATGCAATTATGGATGAAAAGGAAGCAATTGAGAAACTAGTGGAAAATATAGAGAAGGCTATAAAAAATCTAACTAAGATAACATATAGAGTAGATGCAGAGAAGATAGATTACATAAAGTACGTGCTCAGAGGTCAACAAGAAGAATTAACAAATATTATTTTGAATTACAAAAAAAACAATTTAGAAGTTAAAATTAGAGATGTGAGTGAAATACTTACTTATCAAATTCGAAAAATAAACGAATTAAGAACCAAATATAATTTAGACAAATTAAGAGAGATAGAGGATATAGTAGAGAATGTAAACCGCGAATTAAAAAAAAGAATAAATGACAACGCACTGGCTCATTCTACTATTAATTTTAATGATAGTTTTAACGAATCTGAAATGTCGGTAGATAGAGAAAGTCAACAAAATGCTGAGGAGTTTCGTCGTAACAGAAACAATAACATCGAGGATAACGATGTCAATTCAGACGATACCGATAGTTCAGACGAGTTATGGTTTTGAGATAGATTATTTTAAATGAAAAAATATAACAATATTTACTTCATTCTCTTTTAATATATTATATAAAAAATTTTTTTATTACTTAATTTAATAAAAATATGAATTTAATATTTTAGCGAAAAAATTCACAATTATCTGATAAACGGTTACACAAACTTCTGATATTAAGTGACGTGAAGAATAACAAACGAAACATTTCAAATAAAATAGTTTTTTGGCATCTATATGAGATAAATAAGCATAAATATTAAAAAACAGCTACGCCAAGCGGTAAAAGGAAGCACTATTACTAGTTGTTAAAGCGTTCGGGTATTTTCGGGTAGCGAAGGTACGATTGGTTGTATAATGGGTAAGGATGAATTCGGAAGCAATTTTCAGGAAAACTACCTTTTTAACTTACTTTTAACTAATAATTAAACATGTAGATATTAAAATATTCTACACACTTAATTATGGATTAAAAGTAAGTTTAAAAGACGTTGTCGTAAAAACTCACTTTGTAATAAATTTTAACAGCAAATAATTCTCGATCATGATTGGCTAATTTTGGGGTCAAACCAAATCGGTGGATATGGTCTTATAGCCAGACTATAATTCTTAATATTGGCATAATATGACTTTCTTGAAAATAAAAAATATACCGGTATGTGATAAATGAATTTTATTGATATATATATATATGAGTACCGTCAAGAGAAAATCCAAATTGAAGCTTTAATTACTTTCAAAAAAGAACAAAGAATTTGAGGCGAATGCATATAATTAATGGCCCCTTTTTACCATGTTGATGTAAATTTTTTTCCGAAAAATTTACATTCTATAATATATCATATAATTAAGAATGGTTTATATATCACTTTCGATTTAGTGAAATTGCCCATTCTATTAGTAAAAATTTTAAATAATTCATTACATCGAAGATTTATGAATGAATTCACTATTTTGAAAGAATTTCAAACAGACGACCGGTTTTGTGTCTAATTCATTTTTTTATTCTTCATATCGAGTTCATGTAATGAATAACTGGTATCGGTTTAAAAATAATTTTAGCTTATTAGAAGCTAGATATTACTGTACTTCATAAAATAGCCTATAAAAATAAGTAAGTAATCAAACCGAATAACTTTGATGCAAATGATACAACTTAACCAAAGTTATTTTATATAACAAGTCAGCGTTTCAACAATAACTGAATATCTACAGGATCATTAAATTTAAACCTTGAATTTGTAACTCAATGAAACAAGTAAAGACAATACTTATACGTACATACATTCGAAATTTTAAAGAGTCTAGTTTATTCCATTTTTGACTGCCCAATTAAAATGTTGTATAAAAGCACGGACTAAATCCGAACGTTGTAATATTAAAGATTGTAAAGATTGTAGAGAAAAGCAACGCAAGAAAATTTCTTTAATATACATATTGTATAAATCCTGTTATAAACGAAATGTTTAATATACAAATATTTTAGAAGAAAAAAATTTTATTTTTATTATTACATAATAGTTATTTTCACATTTGCTATCAAAATTTAAGTGTATCTAACAATAATAAAAATAATCATAATAACAATCATTGCTGATAAGATATAAGCATAATTCAAAAAAGAAAAAAATCTTTCCTAAGATTTCCTATAGCACATTTTTTTTAAACGCTTTTATGGCACAATAATGCTATAAAAAATTCATAAAATTGACCCATATTATGTAATAAGATAACTGATTCCTAAACCCAAAATTTCCACCATAATTGGCTGACCAGGAGTAGCACGATCACCATGGTATCTGATATTGATGTGGATGTCAGTGTAATGTTTATAAACTGAATTATCGTGTAGAGATTTCGATAGTGAATTTACTAATAAAATTTTCGATGTTTGATGTAAATTTTTTAATTAACAAACATGACACTTCACTAACGAAATGTGTTACATATAAAATCATATACATATAGCTTTTATAAAAAGCAAAATATAATACATGTATACGGAGAAGGACACGTCATTTTGAATTTTTAAACTTTTTAAAATTGTTGAATGGAATCAAAAACGATTGATGTTAAAGTAAGGTCCTTTCATTTTATTAATTTTCTGGAAGCTGATAAGATTTATGTATGTAATTTAAGAAATAATACTAGCGTATACTGTATTTCTTTTCAATGCATCGTTGATTTTGCTAATAAAAAACTTTTCCTTCTATATAAAAAACGTCGAGAATGTTTCCAAAAGTAACAAAACAATCTAGAAACGAATAATAAATTTCATATAATTATTAGATTAATTTTTAATAACAATTAAAAAATTTTTTTTTAAAATAAAAAAAAAATTGTTTTATAAACCTTATCCGGATTCTTGGTTTCCATTAATTACTTGTGAATTAATTCGCATTAGCTTGAATTCGTAAACGTCCAGAGTTCCTGAATGAAACTATCGGATAAAGTTTCGATGGAAGATTAGTCCAATTTACTGGTGGATGTCTTTTACCGTTAACTGAGAATGCACATGTTCGTTGGTTCATATCAACGTGTACTGTTATCGTATCTCCAACATTAAATTCACTTCCATATCGGCTAAAAATTCCATTATTCCAACAAGTTCCTTGACGATTAAATACCCATGCGTTAATTGAATTTCCCACAAATGTGTTAAAATCACAATATTCATCACAAATTCCGATATAACAATTTGATGCGTCCCCAATTTCTTCTATTAAAACATCCCATTCATGTTCTCCACTATCTGTGATAATATATTGACTTCTTGCACTTTGATATATCATCATTTCAGGTTTAGTTACCATTGCTGAAACTTCTGAATAATCATCATTAAAGATAAGTTGTTTTCCACTAGCTGCACTATCAAATTTAAAAGGATTTGATGTTATCTCATAATTATCCTTAAATATTAATCTTTTATTTGCTGTAACAAAATATGCTTCTCTCAACATTTCATCTGGTATGATCTTTAATGGTTGAATGATTTCTCTAATAATTTTATTGTCTATACGATGCCAATTTATAAATCTAAGCAATGGTGTTATATGATTTGTAATATTTGAACTAAAGTTATTCAATTCACTATTAGTTTCATTGCTATTTCCTGATTCGGTTTTTTTGAGATTTTCCAATCTAAGTAATTTGGACTCAAAAATTTCATGTGCTTCTTTGGAGATCATGTTTGCTGCGTGAAGTATTACATAACGTAATACATAATATTCTTGTGTTAAAAATTGAACTTTTCTATAATATCTAGCTGAGAGTAAACAATATAATGCTTGGTTTGATAAATTTTCAAACGAAATTGAATCCAGAGGATTTTTTGCGATAATCTCAATTAAAATATTAATGAGAACACCATGTGTTAATGTATCTGAAGAACTAACTACTTCTGTTAATAAATTTGGCGCTAGTTGCTTATTTTTGTTTATGTAACACTTGATAAATTTAATAATAATATCTTGTAAAGTTGATAATTGAAGAAAATCGGCTACGCGATAAATCTCTATTGCTTCTTCAAATGTCAAAGAATCATTCGTAATAGACGATGTGTATATGAATTCTAACACAAATAAAAAAATTTTTGAGTCGATATTAGGAAATTTTACTCGTTTTTCATGGGTTTCTCTCATTCCATTGTAAAGCATTCCATCGAGAACCTTAGATCTTGCTGCTAATATCGCTCTAGATCCAAAAAGAATCACTCCATCTTTGCAAACAATCTCCAAATCACTATAAAGTTGATTATTGATCAAAATTTTCAGTTCTTTGGAAAGTTCTTGAAGTGGTGTTTCCTTTATCATCTTGTGTAAAGTATAATAATATTCTCTTTAAAAATATATATATTTTTTTTTTTTGTTCGATCAATCACATGATCATGTTTGTTTACTTGCATTTATTTGTTTACAGTATTTCTATTTATTACCTATTACAGTATTATCACGATGAATTAACCAAATTTTATTCTAAAAAACGCGTTTATTAAGGAATTTTAACACGTTAATGCAGTAATGAATATGAATGTATGACAATAATTGTTATTCGGATTTATTTTATTTAACGTTAATTATTCAAGAATTTTCACATTCACATCGCCTATATATTCCTATATATTCCATCCACTACTTTTTTTTTGCATGCCTTACAATATAGGTGTGAATGATGATTGCATTCGTCACAAACTTTACATCCGTGTTTCCATCCTCTAAATATATGCCATTTTCCAATATAATTTTGTTTTTCTTTATTCGTAAATATGTTTTTTTTTTTTTGAATATTACTAATTATAATTATACATGGAGTGGGTATTATTTCTGTGATTTGCAATTTCGTGTAAAATGCTAATAAAACAATTTCAATTATGGTTAGGGTAAGGGTGGATTTGGAATTGGGGTGAAAATTTCGGACTCAAGCACTGTTCTTTTATTATACATTAGAGCAGATTTTTCATCTATGTTATAGTAATTATATGTAAATTTCAACTAAATAATTTTGATAATAAAAATTATAATTAGTTGTATTTATTTATTTCTAATTTGGTATAACAATATTATGTAATTACTAATTACTACTTATGAGAACACTATTTTTATTTTATTGTTCTTAAAAAAAATTTTAATAGTAAATAGTAAAAAATTTTTATTGTGCACTAATTTAAAACAGTGTTCTTATGAGAACTCTAAGAACACTAATTTCAAATACTAGGTGAGATATAGTTTATACCAAAATTTTACAAAAATTTTTTTTTGTTAGAACCAAAAAGAAATTATATAATTGAAATTTTGAAATTATTATCTGGTTTTCTATACCTCATGTTTAAACATTCTGTGTTCAAATAGAAATTGCTATTTTTTTTTTATTAATAAAAAAATATATATATGGTTAAACCCCTCTAAATGCAACTTTTTTAAATGCATATTCTATAATATACCTTTTTTAAATGCATGTTTTTATTTGGGCCCAACTAATATTATATTTATCTTTCTAAATACAATACCTTTCTAAGTATATATTTGGCTAAATTTTTATATATAGTTTTGCTATATTGCATTTAAAAAGATCTGACTATATAAATTTATACATTAGTAATTTTAAATAGCACATTTTGTAATTTTTGGCCAATAAAATTTTAGAATTAGATATCAAAACAAACTTGTTTGTTTTTTAACAAAAATAAAACATATTTCTTTAAAATGAACCCATACAAAAAAACCTTCAAATTCTTGGTTGAAATGCATTAAAATTCTGGTTGGCAAGACCAAAAATGATTAATTTTGTTCAGGATTACTAAAAATTTTACTAATAAAATTATAGCCTAGCTAATGATTCTGCTATAGTGCAAGAAGCCTATACTCAACATGTTTCAATTTTTAAATCACTATAATTTTTGTACAAGAGGTTTTTTAAAAAACTGACCAGTAACTTTGTAGAGCAATATTAGTTCTATAAGTTTGCCAAATATTTTTTTGAACAACCTTCTTTATAAAAAGTTGATGCGTTTTAAAGATTACTATTGTTATATATATAATTACTATGTGTTTCAATTTTAACTAACTTTAAAGTGCTATAACTTTTTATAAAGGCAACATTTTGAAAATCTGATTGGTAACTTTGTTCATTATGATAAGCTTCACAAATTTGCCAAATATCTTTTAAAATATTGTCTCTACAAGAAGTTGATGCATTTTAAAGTTATACTATTTTATTGTCTAGTATAGGCTTCTTGCACCATATAAACCTGCTAATTACTAAATATAACCAGAAATTTTGGGAATTACTTTGTAAAATTCTTAAAATAGTTTAATTAATAATTAATTTTATTAAATTTTTTTAAACTTAACTTTTGAAAAAATAGTACATTATAATATTAAGTTATAAATTTAATTTTTTATATTTAGAAAAACGAACTCTTTTTGACGATCATCTGGACCAACTTTTTCAAGACAACCGAACTGTAGGAAACTTAGATAATATGCAACCTCTTACTACAAAACTTCTTTTGGAGTATTCAGGAACAAGAGTTCTACTCGGAACAACTGAAAAAGAGCTGAAAAAAAAGTTTTGGGATAGGTCTCCCTGGAGTAAAACACAAAAAGTATCGAATAGTAGTTGGTTACTAAGTAACCGGAAGTTTTGTTATTAAGTTCAAACAGTTTTGGATTTTATAAAAGCTGCATATTTTTCTATAGACTACAAAATTTACATAGTTTTAAACCCACAAAACAAGTTGTACCACTTTTTATCTCCTTCATCCCTTTGGCTCTTTTGAAATTTTGACAAAATAGGCATTTCGGCTTACCACCTTCAAAAGATCGGCAATGTTTACCTCTTTCAATTGGGAAATACGGCTACCATATTGGAATAAAGTCACAAGTGGATTTCAGTTTTTTGAAATAAACAATAAGCGACATGTGTTTTGGTTTGGAGGAAACCTTGTAATGAAATTTCTTTCTAGAATGTTCTTTTAGCTATAGTTTTTTTTTATACACCTATCTCTACAGTTTTCTAGATTAGAGACCATTTTTTTTAGTAATAGTTTTTTATCTACATATGATAATTTGAGTTTAGTTAGAGTAGAAACTATTTTTCTTAGTATCATGTAATTTTTAAAATAGTCTACTTGGTGCCAGATCTTAATTAACCTGAGGCCTTGCTTTTCTTTTTTTCTTTTTTCTATTATTTGTTTTCTCATTTTCTTTTTTACTCCCTTTTTTTATATTTTGCCCTTTAGTAGTTTAGTTTTTTCCTCTCACTTTCAAGGATATTTCCTTTAGGAAATGCTCTTGTATAGTGAAGTGAGACTGATAGACTAGTCGGTGTCTTCCAAGATACCATGTGGCGATTCGCATTTGGTTTAGTTGTCTAAATCAGATAAGAGCAGTGTCATTAATCACCTGATTATTTTTTATCAGAGGCCTACCCCCCTCTTCTTTAATATATAAATANCTAAACATTTAGGAAAAAAGTGTAAAGCGGAGGCGACAGCTGTAGCAAGAGACTACAGGGTAATATGAATACAACAGCAACTTTAATATGCTTCACAATATTGTGATACTACACTTCTATACACAGTACAGTTTGTATTGCTTCACTAATATTTAGCAATTTCTACAGAGTTCACTTTACTTACCCATAATATTGCAACCTTTGCAACCTATAGTTCATAAAGGTTTAATTTATTACAGCAGGCAACTCTAGTGCATATAGCTAATGTATTTTACTTTATTTCACTTAAAGTATTAAGTAAATAATTGTGTACAATAGCAATTATACTATTAAATAGTTATTAATAAATTTTTTATTGCTGTAATTAGTGTTGTAAATTTTGGACTCAAATACTGTTCTCATCAGAACAGTACATTAGCTACAAGTATTCTCAAACTATTGGTTAGTATTCTTATAAAAAAAAAAAAATCACCAATATAAGTTGTTGTTATTGTTGTTATTATAGCAAATTGAAATCTATTTTATCAAAATTATTTATTAATTTTTGGTTTTGGCATAAAATATATAGCTAATTATTATACTTATGAGAACAATATTATTATTTTACTGTTCTCAAAAAATTTTTTAATAGTGAACAGTAAAAAATTTATACCATTCACAAATTTATAATATTGCTCTTATGAGAACTCTGAAAATACTAATTTCCTATACTGGCTGTAATTATGATGTTGTTGATCAATATATTATTATCTATTAATTGGTCATTCACAGTCACATGATAGTGATTATTACTACTAGTTATATTCTTTTTTATTTTAATTTAGTAAGTAAATATATCAAATTGGATATGTGATTGTTATAAATCTTTACTTAATAGTTTAGAATAAAATTAGCTGCAACTTTTTTTTATAGGTGTTTAAACTTTAAACAAAGATTACCTAGCACATACTTGATCTAATCCTATAAACTTATAGAATTGAAATAAAAAACTTGATTGAATTTGATTAAATAAGTGCTAGATAATCTTTATTCAAAATTTAGGCACTTATAAAAAAAAAATATTATAGCTAATTTTTTTCTAAACTATTTAGTAAGTTTTTCAACAATCACATATTCAATTTTGATAACTTTTCTTTATTTAAATTCTATAAATTTACAGAATTAAAATAAAAAATTTATTATATTTGAATTGATTGTAGTTGAAAATCTTTTTAATTTGAAAAAATAATTTATTTTGAGTTTTTAGTTGTTTCTAAGATATTCAAACTTTTAGTAAAGATTTTTTAATACTTATCTAACCAAATTTGATATTTTTTTTATTTTAATTCTATAAAAGTATAGAATTAAAATAAAAAAGTTTTCTGAGTTTATTCAAATTTTTGCTATAAAAATCTTTGCTATCTTTGCTAGAATTAAAAAAAACATTTCAAAAGTTTGAAAGGATCTTTAATATTTTGATTGCTTTGATTGGATTTTACACACATAACTAGAAAGTTTTTTGTAAAAAAGCAACAAGTATCTTAGCATTACTACTATAAAAATTTGCCATCTGGTAAATTAAAACTCAAGGTCATCAGGAGTAATTTAAAATCAAAATAAAAATACCCAAATTCTAATACTACAATGATAATGAAATTTTTTTAGAGGTACAGTCACACCCCTCTAAGTGAATGCCCTTAGGAGCATAGTGAAAAAAGACAAAATATGCACTTAGAGGGAGTTTGCATTTAGAGGGGTTAAAATTTATAATTGTTATATTGTTTGGTACCAAGAGGGGCATGCACTTAAAGAGGTTTTTCATATACTATGCACTTAGGGGGCATGCACTTAGGAGGGTGTGACTGTAATGCTATTGCACCCAAAGTAGTGATTGTCTAAGTATAGTTACTTTATATCTAAGTAGTACTTTAGCTAAAATTACAATTTAAAGCATTTATAATAATCTAATTTAGGTGCTTAGTGCAATTTTAAATAAATTTCCACTTTAGATACAAAAATGCTAGGTCTTGACCTATAAACTTATTTCAAAAAAAATTCTATTTGCTATATAACAAGCAAATTCTTTGCTTAATACAGTGTGGAACATCTAAAAGCTTCCCAAACTTTAAAAGCTAATAATATTTAATATAAAAACAATATCACAAAAAATAGATCCTTATTTTGTAATTTAGCTAATTTACTACAACTTATTTTTTTTTTTTTTTACTCTTTGACATGTCATGCCGATATTTTATTAAGGGTAGAGTGAACATAGATCATTTTTCATATAAATTTGGTTGCAAATTTTTTTTGTGTAATAGCAATTACACAAATAGAAATTAGATATATATAGAATCTTTGATGATATCTGATATATCTGATATGTACATACGTACGTATATACGAACGAACGTACATACAAGCTATAGCAGCTAGAGACAATTTACTTTAGTGCTGCAAGTAAAGATAAGATTTATTATTTTTTTTATTTTTTTTATTTTTTTGAAAATAACCAGAAAAATTACTAGTTACACAGGCCAACCTACTGTATATACTATATATATTGATAGAGGTATATCCCTTTTTTTTCATTTTTTTTTCTTTTTTACACTAAAAGCATTTTTTTTATATTTAGTATCGCTGTCATTGCTTGTTTGTGCCTCATTTTGTCACTTTACTGGTGTTTCTACTTCGTTGCTTTCTGGTACTGTGCCATGTTGCATTTGCTGTACTGTATTGCATTTAGTGTGAGTTGGCCATGTTATGTTGCAGTTCACTAGTGCACTGTCTTGTTGTATTACTAGTCCGTGTTGACTTTTTCCTGTACTAGTATTTCAGCAGTATCATTATATTGTTGATTTCTTTGGCTTATTATTTGTCTTTTCTTTGGATTGTTGATGGTGTATAAAGCAATGATTAAAACAAGTATTGTAGTAGGGTTATGGATAAGTTTAGAATATAATTAAGCTATAGAGTAGTTTAATAACAAGGTAGGGTCTACGGAATTAGTATAAAAGTTAGGATCATGTTTAGATAGTTGCGCAGGTCTAGTTGAAAGTTAGAGTTAGATTGGTGTTAAATAACAAGATAGTTTTTAGTACCGGTATTAGATTATAAAAATAGTTTGCGCATTATAAATAAATATGAAATAAATATGAAATAAATATTAAAAACTTCAAAGCTGATTGTTAGGTGAGATTTTTTTTATTAAAAAAAAAAGACATTGCTTATATTATTATTAATTAAAAAAATAAATTTAAAAAATATTTTTTATAAATTTTTTTTAATTAAAGCGATTAAAATCGCTTTAATTTATTAAAGCTATATACTACTGTATTACTGTATTATTATGATCATATTTGCCATCTCTAATTTTGATTGGATAATTATTTATTCTAGAATGTTGATCGAATAAAAAAAATTTTGTGCTATTTAGGCAAATTTTAGTTAACTTAGACAAATTTTATAATATATACACATAGGTTTTTTTAAAATAGTACAGGGGCTTAAAGTTTATTACCATAAATAGAAGGATTTGATCTATGTACCACAAAATTTTGGCTAAAATTAATTGTTATTTAAAAAGTTTTATTAGTGGCGTATTTGTGAAACACAGGTAACATTTTTTTACATAATGATCCTATATGAAAATGATCTATATTCACCCTACCCTTGAAGCAGTATTGAGTACTATTTATAGCCTGTTAATATATGATACTTAAAACTAGAATTCAACATCATGCAGTTACTTCGAAAGCATCTACATGCAGTGTTGTCACTTGGACATTTTTTGGACATTTTGGTCATTTTTTCAAATTAAAATTACTTAAAATTTTATTAAGATAATCTATTTTAAATTTTTTACCAATGAGTCTAGCACCTAAAAAAATATATATTTTTTAAATTACTTTATTGAATAGTTAAACATGGGACATAGGCTTGGACGATTTTGGACAATCTTGGCATTGGACAAAAAACATAGTATGGACACGTCCAAGTGACAACACTGCCTACATGTGACCGGTCGCACCACCTTATAGATAAAGCAGATGTAAACTTTGTTAGTCCACAGCAAAGAGCGACAGAGGATTTTCCTTTAAAATCCCTCCCATCTAGCATCAATAGTGGGAATAAACTCAACCATTCAAGAAAAAACAGATAAAACAAGAAAACAAAAAGAAGTAAAAAAGGGGAAAATAACTACAAGACCTAAACGAAAAACCAAAACTAACAAAAATATTAAAAAATAAAAGATGAGAAAAATGAAGAAAAATTTCCCACTTTTTGGCGAAAATTTCGAAAAAACCAAGGAGAAATATTGAGTGTCCCAAAACTTGTAAAGAGCGTAAGTTTTACATTTTGTAGAATAGTATTAATAACCAAAAGTATGTTTTTGTCTAAACTTCCATATCTTTTGACAAAAAACTCCAGGATTTTAGCCCTACTACATTTTTCATAGCAACAAAGTCTTCTACTCGGAGAACCAAACCCACAAGGAGAAATCTTTTTCAGCTCTATTTCAGTTATCTCACATGCAATCTGAAGTCCTGTATCTAGGGATGTTAAGTGGTTCAGGTGAACCAGGTTCAGACCCGGTTCAAACTAGTTTTTTCAGCAGTTCGTTCAGAGAAAAATTAACTAGTAGTTTCCGAACCAGTTTCATAACCTTAGTTCATAACTTGGTTCATAAATTTAGTTTATAAACTTAATTTATATAACTAGTTTAGAAACCCGGTTTATGAACTAGTAGTTCAACCTACTATTATATGATTCATCAAGTTCTCACGGTCATATTGTAAGATACCTGTTCATTAACTAACTTTTTCTTGTTGTTAATAAAAATACTACAGAGCAACCAGTTATAAAGTGCTTATTTGAGATAATTTGTATCATGATTATCATATGCGAGCTTTTTTTGTCTATTCAAATATCGTGTTCCACAAATAGACAAACAATATTAAAATATTATGTAACAAAAAAAAATACCAAAATTACTAACCCGACACAAACTAAATAAATTCTTTAATAATTAGAATATAATAAAAATTAAATAGAAATAAATAAACAGAACCCGAGATTCAAGTTTAGTAATAATAATAATAATAAAATAATAAAATTAAAATTAAAATTAATAATAAAACTATTACAAAACTCGAATTTCGAGTTCTGTTTATTTATATTTAATTTTTATTTATTCATCTACTACTATTTCTAATTTATTTTCTTTTTATTTTTGATGCGCATTTGTTCTTATTACGTAAACATAGTATCATACCCGGGCTTTTAATACATATTTATCCTTTATTTTTCGAATTTTATTCTATATTGTAAATTTTAAAAAAGTATAAAAAAAATATTTTAAGCAGGTTTTTTTATATTTAAAATTAAATAAACTTAGTCCATAAACTCGAGCTTGAACTTAAAGCTAGCCCGAAGTTTATGCTTAAAGTTTATGAACTTAAGCTCAAACTCAAGTTTAACGTTAAAGTTCAACTAAAGTTCATGAACTTCAGTTCAGTTAGTTTTTTCTTTGAACTTCTTGGGACTGAACCAGAACCGGACTGAATGAACTACTTAACATTCCTACCTGTATCCAAGCTGCTTCTAGATAAAGTTTTTGTTATGTATAAAAATACTAACTACAAAATTTTCATAGATCAGCATTATGAAAATTTTGGTCCAGAGGATTATCAGAAAGAGTTTGATTTCGAATTTGTTTTTTAATAAATTAAAGAATAACAATTCAATAAATATATACATGTAATTAATGCAATCAAAAAACGATTTTATATTTTCTATGCAATTTGCATTTTTTTAAATACTTATACATTTTTTTTAATAAACTTGTAGCAAAAACATAGTTATACAAAATTACAAAATAAGAACTCAAGGTGTTACAAAATTGGTTGCATTTCTTATATATTATATTCTTGATTATGCTTATAATTATGCTCAAGATTATGCTCAGAGAAAAAATTTGTGATATAAGACTAATTTTATATGCTATTTGATTTTTGAACCTTTTTTACAAGCTTTATTCTTTAGGCTTATTAATTTATTTTCTTAATATTCAATATTTTTGATTTTTTTTTAGTTAAATTTTTTACTAGCCTAATAAAATGATTATCAACGTAAAATTGGAAGATTTTAATGAAACAAAAAAACAATTTGATGTTTACTTTTAAATTTATTTTGATTAGGGCAGTGTCATTAATCACCTGATTATTTTTTATCAGAGGCCTACCCCCCTCCCTCTTCCTCAATATATAAATAGTCAGGTTCTTATATATAATTTCAACTTTTTTTACCCCCCTCCCCCCCTAAAAAATCACCTGATTTTTGTTACTCCCCTTACTGAACTAAAAAAATTTAACTACAGTAATATAAAATTAAATGAGAGTTTAAACTATATTATATACAACATATAATACAAAATAGGGATAGCAAATAACAATGTCATTTAAAATTTTTGTAACAAAGAACAAATTAGACAAATGATATGTCATTTGTTATTTTTGTTATTTAAAATAATATATTAAAGCTTCAGATATTTTAGGATTAACCAATCCTAAACTGCTTGATATGACACAAAACCTTAATGATTACAAAATCTTTGCATTTTTAAATATAACCTATTTTGTCATTTGTCATTTACCTTTTAAATAGCAAATTAACAAATAATAATGTTACAATGTTATTTATACTATTTAAAAATTATTTGCCAACTCTAATATGAAATATTTATTTACTGTAATTTAAGTCAAAATAGTTTAAATATTTGATTGAAGTACTTAGGGTTTTCTCAAATATCAACTTAGATGCCATTTCATAGTAATTAAAATAGTGCACAAGTATTATGGTATAATTTTGGCTATTGTCAATATGCATGGATTTGTGAAATACCCTAAATTTTAGATAGTACAAATATCGATCTTATTATGACCGTCATTTTATTTGACATTTATTTTGATTGGCTAGTTATATAAATACTAATAATGAAATCGAAAAAAAAAATAAAAAATATACATACATAAAAAATAAAATAAAGAATAAAAAAAAATACAAAAATATTTTATAATTTATTTATTTATTATTATGTTATATCTCACTATACTATAATTTATTGTGTAATAATCCTAAATCTATACTATGCTATAAATCCTACTATACTATAATTTAACATACTATAAATTCTGAATCTACTATACTACCTGTCCCGAATTCAACTCTACTATGCTACCTGTCCTGAATCCATGCTACCTGTCCCAAATCCAACTCTAACGTGCTACATCCAAAAAATCTAACTTTACCATGCTACGCCAAAAAATCTAATTCACCATGCTACCTATCCTGAATCCAACTCTACCGTGCTATGTCTAAAAATCTAACTCTACTGTGCTACATCCAAAAAATCTAATTCTACTGTGTTATGTCCAAAAACTCGTGCTATGTTTAAAAAATCTAACTTTACCGTGCTACGTCAAAAAAATCTAACTATCGTGCTATGCCCAAAAAATTTAACTACCGTGCTATGCCCAAAAAAATCTAACTACTGTACTACGTCCAAAAAATCTAACTACCGTATTATATTCAAAAAATCTAGCTCTACAGTGTTACGTTCAAAAAATCTAACTCTACTGTGCTACGTCCAAAAAATCTAACTCTACTGTGCTACGTACAAAAATCTAACTACCGTGCTATGTCCAAAAATCTAACTCTATCGTGCTCTACCTGTTCTGAATCTAACTCTACCGTACTACATGTCCCGAATCTAACTCTACCGTGCTATGTCCAAAAAATCTAACTCTACCGTGCTACGTCCAAAAAATCTACCGTGCTATGTCCAAATCTAAAAAATCTAACTCGTCCAAAAATCTAACTATATCCAAAAAATCTAACTCTACTGTGCTACGTCCAAAAAACCTAATTTTACCGTGCTATGTCCAAAATATCTAACTCTATTGTGCTACATCCAAAAAATCCAACTC
Organism: Gigaspora rosea; assembly: GCA_003550325.1. Classification (NCBI taxonomy): domain Eukaryota; kingdom Fungi; phylum Glomeromycota; class Glomeromycetes; order Diversisporales; family Gigasporaceae; genus Gigaspora; species Gigaspora rosea. The sequence continues at coordinate 342,373 of QKWP01000096.1, read as the reverse complement.
TACCATGCTATAAAGGTCTTACTAGCACAGAGAGGACATAAAACACATTCATGTCAGATTAGACTATTTATAAATAAACAACTCTTTAAAGTTAGATTAGTTCTTAAATTCTGCTATATATATATATATTTCTTAAACTAACTTACTTACCTCTACGATTCACTTACAATTGCTTGCAATTGCTTACAATTTCAAAATAAGAAATTGGTTGGAGGTTGGAGAAATTGGTTAGACGCCAGTGACGCACCTTAGTAATATTTAAAAAATTGAAATTGGGTTTATTTTTGTTTTTACTTGTAATCAAATGATTATCATGTGTTTATGTAACAATTAATTTTTGGTTACCTAAAAAAAGGCCCAATTTCACATTTCCGCCGATATGCATAATCTTTTAAATAAAATTAATAATATAAATGATGATATTATTGAGATATTTGAAGTATATTCAAGCATTACTTTTCTAATAATTGTAGTGAGCAATGATAGAGAATTCTAAGTAGTTTATCGAAAGTTTTATAAAAAAATGAGGTGTTGATAATGAAAATCTATAATAATAAAAAATATAAAAATGCTGACAATACTTTATTCATTTTGCTATTTATAAATTTTTGATAAGTTAGTGCAAAAAAAAAATGGTTAGAGTAAAAAGTTTTTTAACTGAAATGGTAAACTTGCTGTTTATTTTTTTATTATTTTAAAATTTTCTTCATGTAATAAACTACTTTATCATCTAATAACAAGCTTGATGATTGATTAAAAATAATTTTCTAAAGTTTAATTCCTGATATACTATATTTGTATGTAAAAACTTATAGGGGTGTAATTTCAAATTTTGGTTTAAATTAAGCTTAATTTGTACTGTGCCTCAAGATAATACCCAGCACTATTATGTGCAAAAACAGTATATTCTGCATACTTTGATCCATTGATTGAAGCATTTGAGAATGCCCTAATACCCCGATTTCTACTGTAAGCATAATGATTGTTTATTCAATATTGTATTTAAAATAAGCATAGTATTCTGTAAATATAGAAATGAGTTAGTGTTAATTATAGATCTGGACAATTTTTCAAGACTTATCAAGATTTTGAAATAAAATTGATATGTTCTTATTTAAAAACAAATATACTATTTACAGCATTTCAGTTAGAATTATTGCTGTTTGCAATATTGTGTATCCTCTCAATTATTAAAAAAAAAATTGTAGTGATTACTACAGTAGTGATTTCTGATTTCTTAAAACTGCCCCGATATCATGATATAAAATTATAATATCGGAGTAGTAAAATAAAATTAAAAATCAATAGTAATCACCAGTAATCAAGCACTTTTTTTTTAAATAATTTTTAAGGAGAATTACAGAATTTTGCAAAAACCGCAATAAATTTCTATTTGAAACCTATGATTTCGCAAAAATCAGCATCACGATAAGTGATATTCAAAAAGGTTAAATAAAATATCCTTCCCACTAGTAAATGCATTAAATCTATTCAAAATTTACTTTTTATATTACCAATACTAGTAGTTTATAGACCTATCACGCACTGCAGCAGTGCAATGCGAACCCTTGTTGTATCTATTTACCCCTTAAATTATCTTTATGTCTAAGCTGTCCGGAGCACATGATGATGTCATATAGCACAAACGCGCTAAGTGTGCATATTTTTGTTACACTTAAAGCACAAATATAAACACGCGGCGTGACCGACAAAAAATTCCAAATTACATTTCTGATGTGATCTTCATAATATTTATGTAGATGCATCAAAAGGTAAATAATTTGGGCGAAATGCATCAAAAAAGTAATTTTTGTATCACTCATCATAGAAATTAAGGGTAATAAAAAATTTTTATTTGTTTGCTATTAAAATTTGGAGGACCAATTCCGCAAATCCGCCAATATGCATCATAAAGACCATTTTGACCCTTAGAAAAAGATAATTCCCACTTTGTTAACAATAACAAAGTATTGTAATATTAAAGTTCATTTTATTTCAAACATATTTTTGCATAATACATAGCCTACATTTTATATAAAATTATATTCACTAGGCCACTACTAACTTTAACTACTCGACCAAATCTAACACGCCTCTTTTTCGACCCAAACCTTATAAACAAAAATTTTGTATAAAATTTGTTTAATATTTGTATTACATGTGTAAAATATATTTAAAAAAGGAAAATAAAATTGGACAAAAATTAGCCAGAATGGCCTTTTTTAAACATTTTTTACATGCAATACAAATATTAAATTTTGTGCAATCTTTTTTATAGAAAAAAACTAATATAAACATTTGTTATACAAACACATTTTTGTTGAAGCGACTGATTCACCATTTTTAGAGCCTTCACCGTGACATTAATCAGCGCAATGCAGCAAAGTGAATCAAAATACAATATATATGTCGAAATAGGAAATACTTAAAATGAGCTTCTCTTTAACGTTAAAGTTGTATTTGTAATCTTGAATAGGCGAGGCGCCATCGGGTATAGTAATCGTTATGATAAGAAACATGATATCAACTCTCAATGATGACAGGAAGAGAAAGTCTGTAAATTCATTAATGAATTTTCGCAATATCGAGCTCGGCTCCATTCTACAAAAGAATCTGATCACTTTGGTAAGACCGTTTATAATCCATCTGAAGTCTCCAATCATATCGATACCGTGTTGTAAAAATGACTTAACTACGTAGCTATATAAATATTTCCATTATATGTGATGATTACTGTATCAAATTCAGGGTTGTGAAAATTCATGAATCGATTTACAACTTCTTGTACCGTCTCTATGATTGAATTATAAGTATTATAGTTTATGCCAAAATTCTATAAACCAAAATTAAATATCGGAATTCTGACACCCACATAGTCTCGAAAACCATAGTCCTGATAGTTTGATCATAATTATCAAGTCATCCTAACTATACCATATCTTTCATCTAACTTTACCTAATCATAATTTGTCAGAATTGTGGACTTTCAGGTTTAACAAAGCATGTTTTCTGATGCAAAAAAAAAAACTATCAGGATTTTGGCAATTGAGAACTGACATGTTTTTTATGATGTTGGGATTTTGATAAACCTTGACAAATGAAGTGACTGTAGAGAGGGTTGATTCATGAAAGGTCTTGCAAATTTTATATAATATTAGTAATCGATACAAATAATTACGTTGTAGATAACAGATATAAAGAGTAACTTAGCATGATGAGTAAATATTATGCATATGCTTTAAGAGGTCTTGAAGAAATTTATCTCCGGATGAAGAGATATGAAGGATCATCTGCAAGTTTAAATGAATCATCAAAAATTGAACAAAATAATGCAAATGCATTAAAAATTCGTGGATATGAAGAATCACTTGCAGATTTAAATAAATCATTAGAAATTGAACCTAATAATGCAGAAGCATTAAGAAACCGTGGAGATACTTATCACATGATGACTAGATATGAAGAATCACTTGCAGATTTAAATAGATCGTTAGATATTGAACCAAATAATGCATTTGCATTAAGAATTCGTGGCGATACTTATCGAATGATGAATAGATATGAAGAATCACTTGCAGATTTAAATAAATCATTAAAAATTGAACCTAATAATGCATTTGCATTAAGAATTCGTGGAGATACTTTTCGCATGACTAATAGGTATGAAGAATCACTTGCAGATTTAAATAAATCATTAGAAATTGAACCAAATAATGCAGATGCATTAAGAATTCGTGGAGAAGTATATTATCAGTTAAATAGATATGAAGAATCACTTGCAGATTTAAATAAATCATTAGAAATTGAGCCTAATAATGCAGAAGCATTAAGAATTCGTGGAGAAGTATATTACCAGTTAGATAGATATGAAGAATCACTTGCAGATTTAAATAAGTCATTAAAAATTGAACCTAATAATGCAGAAGCATTAAGAATTCGTGGATATGCTTATCGCATGACTAAACGATATAAAAAATCACATGCAGATTTAAATAAATCATTAGAAATTGAACCTAATAATGCAGAGGCATTAAGAATTCGTGGGCATACTTATCACATGATGAATAGATATGAAAAATCACTTGCAGATTTAAATAAATCATTAGAAATTGAACCAAATAATGCATTTGCATTAAGGATTCGTGGAGATACTTATCGCATGATGAATAGATATAAAGAATCACTTGCAGATTTAAATAAATCATTAAAAATTGAACCTGATAATGCAGAAGCATTAAGAATTCGTGGAGATACTTATCGAATGATGAATAGATATGAAAAATCACTTGCAAATTTAATTAAATCATTAAAAATTGAACCTAATAATGCAAAAGCATTAAGAATTCGTGGAGATACTTATCGCATAACTAATAGATATGAAAAATCACTTGCAGATTTAAATAAATCATTAAAAATTGAACCTAATAATGCAGAAGCATTAAGAATTCGGGGAGAATTACTTGCAGATTTAAACAAATCATTAGAAATTGAACCAAATAATGCAAATGTATTAAGAATACGTGGAAATGCTTACCGCATGATGAATAGATATGAAAACTCACTTGCAGATTTAAATAAATCATTGGAGATTGAACCAAATAATGCATTTGCATTAAGAATTCGTGGTGATACTTATCGCATGATGAATAAATATGAAGAATCATTTGCAGATTTAAATAAATCATTAAATATTGAACCAAATAATGCATTTGCATTAAGAATTCGTGGAGAAGTATATTATCAGTTAGATAGATATGAAGAATCACTTGCAGATTTAAATAAATCATTAGAAATTGAACCAAATAATGCAGAAGCATTAAGAATTCGTATAAAATCACTTGCAGATTTAAATAAATCATTAGAAATTGAACCAAATAATGCATTTGCATTAAGAATTCGTGGAGAAACTTATCGAATGATGAATAGATATGAAGAATCACTTGCAGATTTAAATAAATCATTAAAAATTGAACCTAATAATGCAGAAGCATTAAGAATTCGTGGAGATATTTATCGCATGACTAATAGATATGAAAAATCACTTGCAGATTTAAATAAATCATTAAAAATTGACCCTAATAATGCAGAAACATTAAGAATTCGTGGAGAATTACTTGCAAGTTTAAATAAATCATTAGAAATTGAACCAAATAATGCAAATGCATTAAGAATTCGTGGAAATGCTTATCGCATGATGAATAGATATGAAGAATCACTTGCAGATTTAAATAAATCATTAGAGATTGAACCAAATAATGCACTTGCATTAAGAATTCGTGGAATAACTTACCGCATGGTGGATAGATGTGAAGAATCACTTGCAGATTTAAATAAATTATTAAAAATTGAACCAAATAATGCATTTGCATTAAGAATTCGTGGAGAAATATATTATCAATTAGATAGATATGAAGAATCGCTTGCAGATTTAAATAAATCATTAGAAATTGAACCTAATAATGCAGAAGCATTAAGAAGTCGTGGAGTAACTTATCATATGACTAATATATATGAAGAGTCACTAGCAGATTTAAATAAGTCATTAGAAATTGAACCAAATAACGCATTTGCATTAAGAATTCGTGGAGCTACTTATCGTATGATGTATAGAGATGAAGAATCACTTGCAGATTTAAATAAGTCATTAGAAATTGAACCAAATAATGCAGAAGCATTAAGAAGTCGTGGAGATATTTATCTGATGATGAATAGATATGAAGAATCACTTGCGGATTTAAATAAGTCATTAGAAATTGAACCAAATAATTCATTTGCATTAAGAATTCGTGGAGTAACTTATCGCATGATGAACAGATACGAAGAATCTCTTGCAAGCTTAAATAAGTTATTAGAAAATGAGCCAAATAATGGAGAAGCATTAAGTGAACGTAAAGAAACTTATCAAAAAATGAATAAATATAAATAATCACTCGCAGATTTAAACAATTATGCATTAGCGCGTAAGAATGCTAATTAAGGTACGTAGCTGTGCAATGATGCGGTAATTGTTATACGTAACTTTTTTTATGATAATAAAAGTGAAAATTAATAGAGCATGCTGTCATCGCTCTAAGATAAATGCATCCAAAACTTTATAATTAGAGAATTTTATAAAATAATGAAGAATTTTCATAAACAGAATTGACAAAATTTCTTGTGTTTGATAGCACCTATTAGTTACAATTCACTATTGATATTTGATTACCCGGGCATTATTTGGATATTCCTACTAGGGTATTACTTGGGTGAATCTACCCGGGTATTACTCGGGTGAATCTACTCGGGTAGCTCTAGTTATTACCCGATTAACCGGTTAACCGCGGGTAACTCGGGTAATACCCGACCCGGGTATAATCTCTAAAAAAAATACCTTTTTTACAAGTTTCACCAAAAATAATTTTCTAGTATAATACATATTATTAATAATTTTTTTCTGTAGATTGATCAAACAATAAAAATTTTTAGTATTTAACTTTATCTTCATAAATATTAAATCTTCAAAGCTCGAAAATAGTCTTAAAAATAATATTATTAAACTTTGAATTGAATAAAACAAATTTTGTATGTCTACAAAAGTAGGGTTTGGGGCACGGAAAAAAAATTAGGCATGCCCTTTTAAATCATTCCTTTACCTGACCCTGTACTTGCTGCCCAAATCCCAAATTACTATAGTTTGAATTTGTCTGCGCCCAAATCCCAAATTCATTCCGAATTAATATCTTAAAAATTTTATTAATAATCTTTGTTTAAACAAATAGTATATATTCTTATAGTTATAAATAATATATTTGCAAAATATTAAGATTACTTGTTTGACTTAATCTTTTATAAGTAAAAATTGTTTTTTTGGAATTTGTGGGTTGTCCGGGTTTTGCAAGCAAGTATACCTGACCATACACTTTATATATCACATGACAAGGGCATGCCTTTTGGCCTTGAGGCATGCCCTAGAGGTAGGGTTGTTAATGGAGCACTCTAGTCAATAATTAAACATATAACCCACTCCAGCACTCCGGAGCACTCCAGATGTGGGTTATATTAATGTCTGGAGTACTCCATTAACAACCCTACCTAGGGGCATGCCTCATTGGGGTGGTCTGTCAACTAAGTAAATCAAGCTATATGGTCACTAATATTTGAGCTTACGGCAATTTTTATTGAGTAATATATATATATATATATATAATTAGTGTACCTTTTTTTAGATAGATTACAATCTTCTTTTTTAGCAGAAAATTTTAACGTCAATTGACTATTTTCTATCCCATTAACAAAGTTACAGAGCTATTTTTTATATTATATATGAAAACCTTTTTTTTTCTAATTACTTTATCTGTATTATTGTTGGATAACTCGAACGAAATTTAAACTGCCATCATAGTAGACTTTTTTTTTAATTAATATAAAATTTGGCTCTGTAACTTGGATTGTAGAAACTTTATCAATTTGTTTAAATTTTAGGATTCTACCTTTTGGTTTTAAAGACCCTGCATCTAAATCATTGTCGCCAATAAAATATTAATAAATAATATCTAATACTGTGATAATGAAGATTATACAGTGGATTTCATGAAAAGCCATCACCTTTTAATTATAAAATTTTTTAAATTGATATAACTTTTTAAAAACAAAAGATATTTAAAAATTTAACAAAAGGCTATTAAATTATCAAAAAAATTTTAAATTTTTTGTTTTTTAGAAGGTTATATTAATTTGAATTTATATATGATTCAAAATTTTGGCGCTTATATATAAAAAACATAACAAAATTTGAATTTATTAACAAATTTTTAAAATTTTATTAATAAAATTTAAAATTGTATAAGTTTTTCTGCATTTTTATTGGACAATTAGGTTACACAACAGCTAAAAAATTGGCGCCTATATATAAAATATGTTGTTTATATGAAATCCACTGTTTTATATCAACTTTTTATATGATACTACATTTAATTTTGATTTACTTAGCTCATGCCCCTGTGCAGGGACGATGATTTTTTGTGGTGGGATAGCGTAAATTTTGTGGCGGGATAAGGTAAATTTTGTGATTTTTTGTGATCAATTTGAAACGATTTTGTGCAATTTTGTGCAATATAAAATGCAATATTAGAAATTGTTTTAGGTCGGCATTTAGCCCTACTAGTTAGTAAGTTCTATAGCAAAATTATCAGCTGGGCACTTTTCACTTAGTGAACGACTACGATTTTATTTAGTAAAATTTTTAGTGATCCTGGGCAAAATTCGGCCCTACCAACCAGGATTCCGATGCATTCCGACCAGGAATTTCGGGGACCTTCCATGAAATTATGTGAAAACATGCCAATCTATCGAATTTTGTGAAATTTTGTGGCGGAACTATGTGAAAACATGCCAATTTATCGAATTTTGTGAAATTTTGTGGCGGAACTACACAAATTTTGTGATTTTCACAAAATTTTGTGATTTTTGTGATATTTTGTGAAACACAACATTTCATCGTCCCTGCCCCTGTGCGATGCAAAAAAATGTTCAACAATAGAATCATTGTTAGTAGAACATGTTATAAAATAGGTTAGACATTTATAACGCTCACGTGCAAACATTTTTTGTACGTAGATGATCTACATAGGTTCACCTTAAATATAATGTGTCACGAACTACTGGAACTTTGACGCGTACGATTTACGATAAAGTTTTAATTTAAAATCAAGGAAAAGATGAAAGTTAAAACATTTCAGATTCACTGGCACAAAGATACATTACCTATTTTTTCTATACATTTTCAACCAGGAGGGACTGGCAGGTTTGCAACTGCAGGTATGGATTATAAAGTCATGGTAAGTAAAATTATCAAAAAAATATGTATGGCTTAAAACATTACTTCAAGACATAAATATTAACATGGCGATAGATGTGGAAACTCGTTAAAAACCAAACGGAATTGCCTCAAGTAATATTTTTATCAACTTTAAAACACCATACCGCACCTGTTAATGTGGTCAGATTCTCTCCTAAAGGTTTTTTTTTTTTTTTTTTTAATCTTTGAGAAGGAACTAGTTTTTTTTAATTTTTTACCGCGTAGTTTCTAATTATCAATTTGAATTTTCTTTTATATTTAATCAAATCCTTAAATTTATATATTTTAAGGTGAGCTCTTGGCATCTGCTGGTGATGGTATGCGTTTGCGTTTATTTAAATACTACGTTTCAAATATCTTTTAAATTATGATAAAGTTAAAAAATAAATAAAAAGATACAATAATTTTATTATAAAACAATACAGATGGAATTATTTGCTTGTGGAAACTCATGGAAAATAAAGATTCAAAGAAAAGTTTTGGTGATGATTCTGATGATGATACATCTGAGGATAGTGAAACTTGGAAGGCTATTTCATTATTAAGGTATAATTCATTAATTTAACTTCAAATAATTTTTCATAATTAACAAATAAATATAAAAAATGTGTTTCTGATTACAGGGGTTCACCTTGCGAAATCATAGACATTGCATGGTCTCCAGATGGCGAATATATAGTTGCAGCATGTATGGATGGTGGTTGCAGGATATGGCGTGTGAAAGATGGTAAAACTTCAATTATAAATTTTTCAATAATGTTTGCGACTTATAATCCTAATCATGAAATATGACTCGTTTTAGCAAAATGTGTTTGTGTTCTGATGGACCATGTTCGTAATGTTCAAGGTGTTGCATGGGATCCGCTTGGTGAATATATTGCTACTCAGGGCAATGATCGGTATTTAATTTATCTCATGTAAACATTCGTATACTTACTTCTACAATGGTTTATTTAATCTAATTTTTGCTTAGAAATGTTCATATATACTCGTACAATATTCATTCAAATGGTTCCTTTGAAATGACTCACGTTAGCAAAAACTTTAAAGTTGAAATTCTAAATAAGAAAAGTCAAAAATCTTCCATAAAAGAAGACACTACCAAAACGTATGATGACTTAAACAAACATAATTGCGATGGTGATAACCATACCGCAGTGCAAGCGAATTCTGAATCTAATGTTGCGGCAAATGGTATTTCGAATAACATTAATCCTATGTTAAATGCGATAGAAGGTTCTGAAAGCATAAAACCTGAACCTTCACAAGTTTCAACGACATTATCGACGCCAAAGCAATCTAGAAAACAATTTCGATTATTTTGTGACGAAATGATAAATACTTTTTTTAGGCGATTGGATTTTACACCGGATGGTGGACTGTTACTTACACCAGCTGGACAGTATCGTAATTCTATGATTGACTTGATAAATGATAAAAATGATAAAGATGAAAGCAATCATAAAGTCGAAACAACAATTTTAAATACTGTTTATTTATTTGCTCGAAATAAATTAAACAAGTATGTTCATATTTTTTACGTTTATTTCCATTTATTATATGTCTGATTAAATTAGTAACTATTTTGTTGCATTAGACCGATTGCTTTTCTTCCAGGACATAAGAAACCATCTATTGTTGTAAAATGTAGTCATATATTTTATAAATTACGGTTTCCTCGAAAACATCCTCAACCGCAGATTGATGCTACGGCATTGCAAACGACATCAGAATATTTTATGACTGACAGTTCTCATAATGATAGGTCGCCCAATAATACACCATCTCTATTTGACTTACCTTACCGCATAATTTATGCTGTGGCGACTCAAGATTCTGTGTTTATATATGATACGGAACAGTATGCTCCATTGGTTATAGCAACAAATTTACATTTTGCAACATTTTCTGATATGTCCTGGTAAAGTTACCTATTTCTCAAATATCAACAGTTTTTTACTCTGATTATCAACACGTTATATATATTATATTAGGTCGCCTGATGGAAATTCGCTCATGTTAGCATCACACGATGGATTCTGTTCTGTTATGACATTTCGAGAAGGAGAGTTGGGTGAACACTATGCTGATTATGTGCCAATGTCCAGGGACAACAAATCCATTGTAGATGCACCGCAAGTTAATTTAGCAGACGCGACTTCAACTAATTCAAATATTTGGCAAAATAATGATCACGTAAATCATGTACAATTGATTCAAAAAAATGGTTCTGAAATAGTTGCGGTCCCAATGGATATAGTATCTATGCAACAAACATCTAATGATATTATTCAGGATCAACACGTACAGAAAAAGAGGAGAATTGCCCCTAAACTTATTCAGCAACTATGACCAGTGATCCTGGCCAATAATGAAAGAAAATCTGCTTTCGGTTTAGACGTCTATTTCTTATAGAGATAATAATTCACAAACTTTTGATCATTGCAAAAAAATTTTTTTTGTTTTTTTTTTTGTGTATATATATATATACATATATTGCAAATAGCCAGTAATAAATTTATAATAATCCGTCAGTGAATTCATTAATATATCATATATCATAAAAAAAATATATTCATATCAATCTAGAGATTTATCCGGTTATCCGTTAACCTAGTTAACTCGTTATCTATGTGCTAAAAATCTAATGTTTGAAACCGATCAAGTAAGCGGTTTAACTAGCTCCTTAGCTGACTAATTTATTCCTTCCTTCTTAAATAATTATCATCCTTCACGAGTCTCCTGTACATTTTTACCAATCGTTTTAGTTTTTTCATGTAAAAATGAGGTATGCATTCTTAACAAGAAAAAACTGTCCAATTTCAGTAATTGGAATTACTCGAAAGGACATCAAATTAGCGAATTTGATCTTGGTTCATAATATAACTTGTATATTATTATTATTAGAACGTGTTCAACGAACTTGCTCAAACTTTCCTCGAAACTCTTATTATTACATTGTGTTAATTATGTTACATTTGATATAGACCGACCTTGCAATATTGAAGGTTTTGCTGAAATCATTAATGATAAATGAGGCAATAGTTGATAACACTGAATACAATATTGTCAGGCGTTCAATGAAAAAATAGACGTAATTCATTATATATATTGGATAATTTATAATTTTGTTAAAAGATTTAATTATTCACCCTGCGTTTTGAGAAATTATCCTATGATGAATTTTTCTATAATCTCAAACATTCAATTATTCAACATACTTTATTAGTTTTTATAAAATATGTGTAGGCTCGGTTTTTAATAAGTTACGTTGACTATTTAGGTCTAAGTTTGTAAGGGATAGTATTGAGACAATTTACTATATGCAACTGATCTGCAAATTGACCGTGGATTCTACATTCCTTTTACCCGGAAGATTTTCAACGGCAAGATAAAGGTATTCTTCATGTTAAATAGCATATGAAATACATATGAAATAAAATATGAAATAACATATGAAATAACATATGAAATAACATATGAGATAACATATGAAATAGCATATGAAATAACATATGAAATAACATATGAAATAACATAAAATAACATATGAAATAACATATGAAATAACATATGAAATAACATATGAAATAACATGAAATAATTCGGAATCAATTATGATTATTACTTGCAATCAAATACATTAGATATTCGTTTCCAAACAAAAAAACTTAATAATTTTACAATGGTTTATGAAGAGTGCAAAATTATATGAAAAGTTACACTAGAGAGAATCAGGTAGTACAGTACATATAGAATGAAGTTATGTAAGAGCACGTTGCAAAATTTGGGTTCTTAGAATCACGTTAAAATTGCAACTGGAACATGTTAAAATTAATTTCCGGATTAGAACACAGTATGCCCAACGTAAAAAAAAAATCATTATGATAAAATGATTTCAAACTTATTAATCAAATAATTCAATTTCAAAAATCATTTCGACTTCAAATTTCATATTATAATAATTATTGTTCTCAGCTGATGCTGAAAACGGGCTGATGCTGAAATTTGGGGTCGCGATTTGAAAATATATGCCCTGCTAAAATCCACATATACTCTTTAATAATCAATTCTAACCTTAAACTAGGGATTGGAACCGTTTAACTGTTTAAAAATGTCTCTATAGTTTCGGGCAGAATTATGTTGGTCGTGGGCCGGAATTATTTCAATGCCGGCCAAATTAAACGGTTAAAAGGTTAAACGATTAAAAACAATTAAGAAAAATTTTAGGCGGTTCCAATCCCTACCTTAAACCCTAACCCAACCCCTAAAAAAAAAAGCGGATAAAATTGCCCCAAAAAATTTTTAAAAAATTTGTATCAAAATAGGTCGAAATTTCAGCATCAGCTGCAACAATTATTTTCGAATAAAAATGGCACATACCGAAGATGCATCTTCACATATAAGTACGAAAATTGAATTTATACAATTTCTATGAAATTTAATCTAATATATAATATAGCAGTAAAATCATGCATTTGTCGCTGAAATTTTTCACAATAATAAGCCATTTTTCTAGAAATTGTAAAATAGTTTTCCGACTAATTTTATTAACAAAAAATACGTCGATTTAATTGGTCGATTACCGATCGATCTACAAACTTCGGCATCTGATATGTGATTGGACGATCTTGTACGCGTAAGAACTCTTATTCACTCTATTTTAACATTACAATTTATATTAAATGTAGTTCAAATCATTATTTCTTATTCGTTACAAAGTGGAACTAGGTAATTAATTTTTTTTATTAATTATACTAATTTAAATAAGAACTAATGACCATATTTACACGAACACAACATTGAAACAGTGGCTGTTATTCAAGTCAAGTGAAAACAAAATATATTGTTACTTGATCTAGCGTAAATTAAAACAGATAATACATGTGTTTACCGGTATTTTTTAAAAACACGTGGATAAAAAAAAAGATATACAGTACAACTAGGGTTCTCAATGGGCCGGGTTGGGCCGGGTTCATCTAAACCCAAGCCCGACCCGTAGAATTATAAACCCAGCCCAAGCCCGGCCCAATTCATCACGGGTTTGAAATATAAGCCCAAACCCGTAGGGTGGAGGGCACAGGGTTCATGGGCATGCCCCCCCTTGGGCATGCCCCCGGGCATGCCTCTGGGCATGCCTTTAAACTAAAAGGCATGCCCCTAGTAGGGGCATAACCCTGAGGGCATACCTAAAATTTTGATTGGCTAATATCAAAATCAACATCACGTATCTTGTAAAACCCGATTAACATAAGGTAGAGTATTATATTAAAACTTGCTTATATAAAAATTTTTAGGAATAGCATATTTATTTACAAAATTTATTGAAATAGATTACTTAGCTAAATTTGCAATTGGTGTACAGCTTTCTAAACAATATAAAACTGTGACGTATAAGCTATTCATTTTTTTCAAAAATTATAAAGGTTAAGTACTCAGTAATGTCATAACAGATCTAATTGGCACATGACATTGCATATCGTGTGATGAAAAACTATGAAGAGGGCATGCCCGGGCATAGAG
>QKWP01000096.1:306157-327560 GCA_003550325.1 Gigaspora rosea | reverse complement strand
ATCTAATTTAAATACAATAGGCCTATAACTAGTAAAAACTGTATATTTTTAATAAGTATTGCCAGGTTTTATCGGGCCTCTTTATAAAACCCAGGCCCGGCCCATTATTTTACAAGCCCAACCCAGGCCCGGCCCAATTAATCACGGGCTTAAAATTTGGGCCCAAGCCCGGCCCAGGCCCGGCCCAACCCACAAATTACCGGGTTTGGCCCGGCCCGTTGCAAACTCTAAGTATAACGACCACTTTTCAATCTTTCACTTAGTACAACACTAATTCATTTTATTTTTTTATTTTTTTTTTTATCTTTTTTTTTGCTACTGTACCTCTAATATATATTATTTGTTGATATATTTTATTACTCTTTCTTAGAGTCTTTAACAGAAGTGCTATTACCCTTAGAAGATATTTTGTGTTCTTTAAGAATATTCCAACTAGAGATTATGTCTTTGATCCCAACTATTTTGGAGAATGTTAGGATATTTTTTAAAAATATTACAGTATTTTTATTATTGATTATAATTTTTTTTGTTTATTTTTTTTTCTTGTGTTTTTTTTAAGTGGATTATATTTTGATAACATGAACTTTAAAGCAATAAATTGATAAGTGGTAGGGATTATCTAATTAGTTTTTGCTCAAAAAACTAAGGTTTGATAAAATTTTTAGTTTATTTGAGTTTTTCAAGTTTTTGTACATTTTTTTTTGTTCCTTTTAAGTGGGTTATGTTTTATTAGCATGAGTTTCAAAGCAATAAACTAACAAGTGGCAGGGGTTATTTAATTAGCTTTTGCTTAAGAAACTGAGGTTTAATAAAATTTTTAGTTCATTTGAGTTTTTGCAAGTTTTTTGTTGAGACATTTCTCTAGTTATAAGAATATATCTTTATATGAATTAAAATTATAGCTACCAAAATTAGTTATATACCAGATTAACAATATATTAGTTGTTTATGATCAATTCTCAAATTCCCAGACTAGCAATATAACAAAGCACAAGTTGAATAAACTTGTTTGAATAAATATTAACATTTAAATAAATTGTTCTAATTTATATATTTTAAAGATAAAATTTGTTTAGAACTTTGATTTTAATATGTTTTGTGCTTAGCTTGACATGTACTTAGATGTTTATTATTGATAAAATCTAAAGATACAATATAAGTGCTATTAGAGAATAAAGTAAATAATAATATATATAAATATTAGTATATATTTTCTCTAAGTAATCTCTCTGATTCTCTCTGAAAGTAATTTTGCAGGTAATTTTTCATACTTATAAGAGTGGTAACAGATATTACATAATATTTTAAGGGTAAAGGGGGTCTCTGATATCTTATATAAAATATAGAAGTTAATCGTAACCAATCAAATTGCTCTTATGTAAGAGGGAGAAGGGTAGGAGGTATAGTAAAATAATATTACGTAATATATGTCACTACCATAACTATTATAAAAAACCAATATAGTAAAAAATGCAATAGTAGATATACACTAGATATACTAAGCAGAATGGTTGCAAAACAACTTAATGATAAGATTATTGAATATTTTCAATAGTATTTTTAGAAAATAAAACTTCAAAAGATCTCAAAATCTGAGATTGTTATAATAAGCATTTTTGATATTACCAAGGAAGATACTAATAAATTAAATAACAAATTTAGTTTTTTATAAAAAAATACTATCAATTTTATATAGAAATAAATTATAAAATAGTTATTAAAGAAAAATGAATAATAATAATATAGTAAATTAAAGATCCAACACAACTCTTTCCAACGATCCCTTATACTAACTTTTTATAACTACCAACCTATAACAACTATATATTATTATACTTATATACAACAAAACTTTACCCTGAAGCAACTAGAAACTAGAGTTCAGATTGAATGTTAAGATAACTAAAATAAAGCTAAAAAAAACTTCACCATTTGGATTTGACTCCCCGGCAGAAAACTCTAGTAATAGAAGATATAGTAAAGCTAAAAACTCTAAAGTTCTTGTTAAAAGAAGTAAAAATATTAGTAGAAGCATACTTTTGGTTCAATATAATATTTTGTATAGCATATACTCTTTCAGTCCTTTGCAAGTTGGTACTTTTGGCACTTCTTCTTGATCTTTTTGAAATTTTACCAAAAAGTGAGAAATCTAGCTTACTCTCTTCAGAAGATTAGCAGTATTTACTCCTTCCAAATCGTAATTGTTCCTACCTAATTAGAGTTGTGCTCATTTTGCTGTAATGTAAACAATGAATAACATGTCAGAGATCTTTCTAGAATATTCATATAAATTTCTTTTCTTTTCTAAAATTAGGTATAGTTTGTTAGTGCATATTTCTCTGCTTTATAGTTTACATATAATACTTTGATAGAGTTTCTATATAGTATTATATAATTTTTACGTTCACATTCATATTTGTATTTGTTATAAATTAGTTTTTTTATTTGTCTTTCTCATCTTTCTTCTTTTCTTTTTGTTGTTTTTGGTATTTCATTTAGATTTTGTAGTTTCACCTTCTTTTTCTTATTTCTTCTTTTAAATTTCTTGTTTGTATCTTTTTTCTTTTTGTCTTTGAATTGAAATCACTCTAACATTGAAGCTAGATGAAAAGGATTTAAAAAAATTGGCAATCTTAACAAGTCTAACAGTAGCCAATTAGTGATTACAGAGAAGCATGTGCAGAAAATTGCATGCTTCTGTAGGAAAAAAATTGTTGTTGTAGCAGATTATACTTAGCAAACATTAAATAGTACAAGGTTTTATTAGAGAAAGAAGGGATTCTGGTAGCAGCCACTGAAACTGAAATTTTGTTTACAAATTTATACAGTCTTCCTAGTTAATAAAAGCAGGATTGCCAAAGAAAAAAAATATAATAAATTAAAAGTTCATAAAAATAGTAAATTAAAAATTAAATATATGTATAGATTGACAAACTTTCAAATAATACAACCAATATAATACATTAATGCAATATCAATATAATTCAAATTCTAATTGTTATTTACAATATTATGAATTTTTTAATATAAAAGATCAATTTAGAGGGTTATAAAGCTTGACCAAGTTGTTTAATAAAAGTATGTTTATTTTTATAAAATGGTGTGTTTTTTAGGGTCTTTTAATAATTTACACATACAGTATATTTATTTTTAAAGCAGTGTGTAAAAGAAATGATTTAAAATAAAGAAAAGATATTTACAAATTTATAAATTTAACAAGGAATTCGCAGAAGTGCGCAAAGAGTTTGATGAGGTATGCAGTCACAAATAATCACAAGTAAGCATATATAACAATCTAATGAGCAATTAATAAAAATAGATTTTTTTTAAGATAATTATACAAAAAATTTGTATTATTAAAAAGATTTGTACTGTTAGGGCAGTGACAGATATTACGTAATATTCTAAATGGTGGCCAAATAATTTTTATATAAAACTAATTATACAATTTGATTTGCTAATTAGTCTTATGCGGGGGAGAGGTAGGGATGTTAATGGTATATAATACTCCAGAGTAACTTAGAAGTATAAGCCACTCCATACTAGCGTGATTTAGCCATTGCTCCACTCCGGCTTATTAAGATATACCTAAAAGAAGTAAATCACTCTAGAGTAAACTATTAATGTAAAATAGTTTATACTCTGGAGCCACTATTATATCAACTGTAAAGTAGTTTATACACTGGAGTAACTATTATATAAATATAAAATTCTATACTATAAATATATAAATTTACTTTGGATTATATACTGGATTATACTTTGGGTTATACTTCAGAGTATGCCCCAACTTATATATTTGGCTTATAATAGATTAATACTTCAGTGTTTAATTATAGAGTTTGCTTTGAGGTAGTGTACTCTAGTGTGTTATAGTTTTGGGTATTACTCTGGTAAAGTACACTTTATCCCACCCTGGAGCACTCTATTAACATCCCTAGGAAGGGGGGTAGCTTTATAATAAAATAATATTATGTAATATATATCATAGCCCTTATCCTTTTATTTAAATAAAATATAAAACCAGTTATTATATTTTGTTAAAGGTTCAATTTTTTAGATAAAAAGTTATCCGGATAGGATCACTAGTTGGGTTATTATAGCAAATCAAAAACCATCACTACATAAATACATAATCTTACTTTTAGATATTTGTTAAACATAACTTAGTATTGTTAGTCGAAATATACTATTTAGTAAAATATTTAGATGCTTAAGTATCTAAATATATTTTAATATCCTATTATTTTTTGTTAAAATGTTGAATTCTAAATTTGACTAAATGGTTAAATACTTGATAAAATAAATATTATATAACTATAAATGCCTAAATGCCTGATAAAATAAATATTATATATAGGGTTCCAAACTGGATTGAAAATTTCTAACTATCAACCGTTGGGTGAAAACCGCTTAGTAACCGGTTATCCGAAACTAAAACTGATTATCTGATTAAAAATGAGTCATCTGATTGTAATCGGGTAATGCAAATCTGGTAATCTATTGTGTGATTTTAGTAATCATTAAACATATTACAATTTCTTTTATAACTTTGAAAGCAAACTAAATTGCATTATAAATAAATAAAACTATTCACCAAGATTAAATATAGCTTATAAATACAAGAACTTTATTAAAAAAGTTTCTTATAACAAGTTACACACCCTTTATTCCCATTTTTTATACTTCATCTATAATTAACCTATACTATTGTATATATCAAATGAATCAAACATCTTATAGAGAATACATATAACTTTTGAAAACAGTTTACATAAAATTTTTAAATAATATAAACAAGTTAATTATTTGGATAACAAAAGAAAAAAGATGAAAAAAACAAAAACAATAATGTTAAAAGTTTATAAATTAAGCAGTACAATCTGTTTTTATTACCTTCTGCTATATGGTAGACAATGCTTAAACTCTTAGTATATCTACCTTTTATTGCGTGATTCAGTGTAATTTACTGTGATTTAACAAAGAGTCACTTGCTATGAAGTTCTTTTGTTAATAAAGTATTGTATCGATTATTTTTTTTTTAAGTTTGCTTAGATCTGAAAAATTCTAGTTTTACAGTAATATGCTGTCGTGTAATATTGATTCCAGAAATTATCAAAAATGAAAGTCCCCCTATTGTTGCATGTTTTTAATAAAAGAAATTGGTTGACTCATTTTTTCAACAAGTGACCCATTTGTATTATATTAAGCTGGTTGGTATATTTAAACTGGTTTGTCAAAATTGCAAATTCGGATGTTTGTTTTTTGGTTCAGTTGATTAGTTGAACGTTAACTGGATTTGATGTTGAAATCCTAATTATATAACTAAATGTCTAAATGCTTGATGAAATAAATATTATGACTAAATGTCTAAATACTTGATCTGTATATATTATGACTAAATATCTAAATGTTTAATGATCTAAATAAATATCAATGCTTGACGAAATAAATATTATGTATATATATGACTAATGTATAAACACAGATATAGACATTTTGACTATTTAGATATTTTGATGACATTTCAACACTATTTAGACATTTAAATACTATTTAAACATTTTGACACGAGTATATATTTACTAAGTATGCATATAGATCAGTTAATCAGTATAGTATTGTCAAAATTTATTTGCGTACCAGTATATGTTTTACTATATTTATGTGATTTTTGTGTATAATGATCATCGTACTATTAGTACATACGTATATAATCTATATTAAATACAATTTATATAGTTTTTTTTAAACGATAAAACTCTTTTACTGTTTCATGGATAAGATTAAAAATGAAGGTTTAAGCGCAAGTTTTTATGAAGAAGTAATTAATCTAATGATCAATTTTTTTTCAGAAAGTAATTTTCCAATTATTGATCTAGGATTTGAAAATTAATATTTATAAATTACACATATCTTTATTAAGGCCGTACAAATAAAATTAATTGGTTCTCGTTACATATTAAGGTTAAAAGACACCCGGGACCTGGTTGTTATTGTATAAGTATAAAAAAATGTTATATAAAATTTTTAAAAGAATTATATTTTGGTGCACCATGCACTGTGGTGCACCCCTAATCACGGGAACATATAAACTGATGATCATTGATAATGATCATCAGTTTTTTTTTTTGCATTTGATTTTTTTTTCGTTCAGTTGACGCGTTTAACTAACATTCATTCTTTCAGGGAACAAGAATTTCATTGTTTCTTGCCATCGTTACCGGTGTCATCATTTCTTGTGTTGTCGTGTCATTTCTTCTGGTGTTGTGTCATCGTTACTGATGCCGCTGTTACTGGTATAATTGCCGCCATCACAATAATTGTCGTTTCAGGTAACAGAATTTCGTCGTTTCCGGTGCTTCTTTTAAGATAACAGGATTCATTATTTCAGGAGTCTTTTTTTGGTTTGTTGTATGTGGTTAATTAACACCTTCCAGGTAACAGGATTTCGTTGTTGTCGCGTTCTATATCTTCACCTATGGTGTAGCTGTTGTTAGTTTTATCGCTCTAATATTATGAAAAGCTTTTTGGGAATTCTGGTAAATATGGTTTCATTCGTTCGTTGCTTGTCCTGGTCTGTATGCGCGTTACTAACGCTTTTTTTTCTAGGTTAAAAGCGTCTTGGGAATCCGAGAAGTATGATTTCATTTGTTCATTATTTTTGCTCTGGTTTTTAATGCATTACTAATATCTTTCCTTTTTTTATTTAGGATTAGGATTAGTTTAAGGTCGTTTAACTTGCAGTTAGGTTAGGGTTAGATGAGTTTTTAGGTATCATAAAGGGCTTCTCTTGTTTTTTTTGGGAATTCAGGATATGTAAACGTGATACTAGCCCTTCCTTTTTTTTAGGCGTTGTAAAGAGACGTTGGTGCTGTTGTGCTGTTGTTAATGAAGATGCCGTTAATGGATAGACGTTGTTTGGGTTAGGTATTCGTCGTTTATCGCCCTTTTGGGCCCATTTCTTCTTTTTTGTTTGTACTTCCGTTTTCAGGTGGATGCGTTAATTGTGCTTGTTGTTTTCATTTTTCTAGTAGTGAAAATGTTCAAGCAACGCTTATTTCTTTTTCCGGTGATTCGTTTCCACTTTCTAACACTGTTTCTTCTTTTCTATAATTTTCGCTTCTTTGTCGTCATTAGAATCGTGAAATAAACCGATTTCTTCGTTGTTACCATCATTTATTGGAGCAGTAAAAATACTTCTTCGCTGATGTCATCGTTATCGTTATTGGTTGCCGTAATCAGTATCATTATTAATTGAGGAATCTTGAAATTCATTGCTATTGTTGTTGGTTATGGTTATAGTGTCTTGGGTTTCATCGTTACTGTTGTTAGTTAGGGTTTGGGTGTTTTGGATTTCAATATTTATGTTGTTAGTTAGGTTAGGGTTAAAGTTAGGGTAGGTAGGATATATCAGGGTAATTTTATTAGATGTGACTTGTAATATAACATAATTGTTATATCATGCCATGCAAGTGTAATAAATTAATCATTTATTAATCACTATAAATTATTGTAAATTATATAATAATTTTTATATATTTGAAACTTATTGCTGTAAATCGCGTAATGGCTTAATCACATTAATCACGTGATTAGGGTGCACCATTTTTTAAAATCCTTAATATAAAATAACATTTGACTTTTTTAAAAAAATTGACCTGGCCAGGTTACGAGAACCAATTTTATTTGTTTACGTGACCTAATATATATACGGTGGATTTCACCTAAAGCCAACATATTTTATATATAGGCGCCAATTTTTTAGCTGCAGTGTAACTTAATTATCCAATAAAAATGCAGAAAAACTTAATACAATTTTAAATTTAATTAATAATATTTAAATTTTTATTAATATATTCAAATTTTGTTATGTTTTTTGATATATAAACAGCAAAATTTTTGAATCATATATAAATCATATATAAATTTAAATTAATATAATGGTTTAAAATAAAAGATATTTAAAAAATTTATTGATAGTTTAATAATTTAAACAACAAGCTATTAAATTATCAAAAAAATTTTTAAATAGCTTTTTTTTTTAAAGAGTTATAACAATTTAAAAATTTTTATAATTAAAAGGTGATTGCTTTAGGTGAATTCCACTATACTAATTTTTTTTTTTATTTTTTTTTAATGTTAAGGTGAGATCTTGCTTTTATCTTTATTAAATTTAATAGAAACTTTTTATAATACTGAAAGAAATTTCATTTTTTTTAAATCTAATACTAAGAATAAAAACTCAGACATATATCTAAATAAACCTAAATACTTATCTGTGGCCTAAACCTTATATACTAATTTTTTAAAACTATAGCAAATAATATATTTTTAATACACATTTTATTTAAATTAAAATAAACATTTATATTAAGATTCGGTCTAAATATAATCTAACTAAATTTTCAAATCTAAATTACATAATTTAAAAAAATATTAATTACTATAAAATTTGATAATACATATACAAATTTTCATATTATTAATACCTTTTAAAATAGACATATAAATATTTATTAAGCTTGCACTAGATTAGAATAAAATAAGATAAAATACAGAAATAAAAGTTGCTTTTAATAACTTGAGATAATTAATATAAGAAAAAATTGATTTATTTAAAGCTAAACTTAGCTCTTGCAAAATATAAAACCGGCCAAGTCTATAGTAGTTATCAAAATCTAGCCAATTCGAAGATATTACTTAAAGGTGACCTAAAGAACAAGTNTATTTATAAAACCAGCTAGCTTATTCTTACTAATAGCTTATTATATTCTTGCCAATTCGAAGATATTACTCAAAAGCAGTGAAAAAGATTTAAAAATTTTTTTTTGTTCTTTGGGAACATAAAATATTAAATTTATGTTCCCAAAAAATTTTTAATGTTCCTATAGCTAAATTTCTCTCTCTCTCTCTATCTCTCTCTCTCTTTCTCTCTCTCTTTCTCTCTCTCTCTCTCTCTCTCTCTATTTCTCTTTCTCTCTCTTTTTCTCTTACTCACTTTCTCACTTATCCAAAAAACTATCTCTATAGGGAACACAAATTATGACTTTTATGTTCCCACTTTGTTCCTAATAGAGAACATAAATTCTAAATTTAATGTTCCTAAATTTTTTTAAATGTTCCTGGGAAT
This sequence comes from Gigaspora rosea, assembly GCA_003550325.1. Lineage (NCBI taxonomy): Eukaryota > Fungi > Glomeromycota > Glomeromycetes > Diversisporales > Gigasporaceae > Gigaspora > Gigaspora rosea. The sequence goes on along the minus strand of QKWP01000096.1, from coordinate 318,427 downwards.
ACTGGGAACATCAAATCTTTAACACTGCTCAAAAGTACCCTAAGAATAAGTATTAGTCAAAAATTAGTAAAATAAATAAAACACAGTGACAAAAAGAAAAGTTAAAACCAATTTACTATAACGCAATCTAACCAAAGGAATCTAAAAATCACAAATAAACAAAGAAATGGACTATTAGAAAAGTACAACCAATAAGATATCAAAAACTAAGAAAAATCTACTTATAAACAAAAAAAAAATTACCTACACAAAGATCTTAGAAATGTTAATTTAGCAAGCTACTTCTGTGTCTTTAGTTTTGTTGCAAATACAGCGAAAAAATATTACGTATATATGTGTAATGGAAAATGATCTCATATAACACAATCACATTATATACTCTGGTATTAATTGAACCCTAGCTTTATTGTTAAAAATATAGTATGTATACTTAGTATAAAGAAATTTTTTTAGAGTATTGTACTCACAAGTATAAATGAATACACTCTATAGTATAATAAGTATACTCTATAATATAAATATATACTATACTGAATAAACAATTAGTATGCATACTTGATACCACATCTTTCTTTTGATACTATTTAGATATTTTGACACTATTTAGGCATTTCAACTATAGATGCTAGTAAAATTAAATCAGAATAGTGAAATGATTTCACTATTTCACCAATCACCAATCAGTAATAGTGTAACTAGTGTAACTAGTGAATTGGTGTACCATATGTGTCCGAAATTAAGCTACCTTTTTTGGCCAAAAAATTACACGAAAAATCATAAAGTAGCTTATTTTTGAAATATAGCATTTTTTGAAAAATTAAAAAACGTACTAATAAAAAGCTACCCAAATGATGCCAAATTTTTACTGTAGGTGTAATTTGATGCGCTGAACAACTTTACTTAATCAACTTTTTTTGAAGTTTACATAGTAGAAAAAAAGTTTTATATGTAGCAACTGCTAATGAATTTTTTAAGATTTTTTAAAAAAATCAGGGGGGTAGCTTATTTTAGGTAGTAGCTTATTTTTGGACATATATGGTAATTGGTGTAATCGGTAAATTGGTGAAATGATAAATTGGTGAAATAGTAGAATGGTGAATTAGTGAGATAGTAAATTGGTGAGACGGTGAATTGGTAAAATGATGAGATAGTAAAATGGTAAAATAGCAGAATTATTTCAATCTGGAATTTGGACTATATAGTATTTGCTTTTCAAAAATTAAGATTTGTTCAAGTTTTTATATTTTATATTTTTACAAGTACACTTAGAGATCAGAATTGTTAACTGTTTAAGTTCAAATTTAAATTACAAAATGCACAATATAAAAATAAATTTTGTAAAGTAACAGAAGCAAATTACTTTGCTTTAATTTTATTATAACACCAAACAAGTTTGTTGATCTTGTTAAAATAAATGAAAAGAAAGGTGCTTTTTTTAAAAGAATCAATTTATCAATTTACTGTTTCAATATTTACCAATTTACCACTTCACCAATTCACTATTTCATCAATTTACTATTTCACAATTCACCAATTTCACCAATTTCACTATTTCACCAAAATTTTATTTTGGTGCAATTCTAGTAAAACTATTTTACCATTTCACTGGTGAAATAGTTTAATTTCACTAGCATCTTTAATTTCGACATTAATTTAGTATTTTGATATTAATATAAAATTTTGATACTATATATTTCAACACTATTTAGACATTTCGATACTATTAGGGCCATGTTATTAATCATCTGATTATTTTTTATCAGAGGCCTACCTCCTCCCTTTTTCTTAATATATATATAGTCAGGTTCCTTATATATAATTTTATTTTTTTTTTACCCTCTCCCCCCTAAAAAATCATCTGATTTTTGTCACTCCCTTTAGACATTTCAATATTAATTTAGTATTTTGATATTAATTTAGAATTTGACATTGATTTAGAATTTTGATATGCTAAATATTAAAAGCCGAAATATTTCTATATAGCTCAAAACAATTTCAACTAACAATACTAAACATAATAGCTATCCCTTAAACTGTAAGCAAATCCAGGCAAATTTGGCTGGAAAATTGCTATAAATATGCTTATGATCTATATTTTTTAAAACTTAAGATATTTAACTAAATTTTTTTTTGATAAAAATTGAAAATAAGGATTATATTATAGTAGTATTTAATTTTATATTATAAGAAAAAAAGTTTAAGTTGATAATAAGCTAAAAATAGATAAATTTCAAAAAATTTTTTATCCAAAAAAATTATCTCTTTTTTTTGGCGAACTCTATAAATATTAGCTCTAGCTTCCTGATTTAATAGAATGATATAGTTTATAAAAAGGATTACAACTTTTATTATTGCAACTTTTATGATTTACTTGTAAAAATTAGGACTTGTATTAGAAGTGAAAAATTTTTTTATAGACGGGAACATATAAAATTTAAGAAAACCTAAAGAAAAATTTTATAGTAAAAGTTTTAAAATAAAAACTTTAAACTTTTATTGCTTTAAAGTTTATTAATAATTTTAAAAAATTTTCATAATAAAGTTTATAAAATATATTTTAAAGAAAATATTCTATAAATAAAGTATACCCCATATGCTTAATAAATTTTTATTTTATTTAAAAAAATGTAATATTTCTAAAAAAATCCAGGCAAATTTGCCTGGATTACAGTTTAAGGAATAGTAAGCATAATTCTAATATTTTAATTTCAAAATAAAAAAATCATATTGTAAAAGAATCCTTTTGCTTATTTAAGCTGGCACTCTATACAACTAATACAGAAACTATACCATAGTATTATACATATAAAATGAATTTATTAAATTAACTATCATCTAACTATGCATAGCTTTTAAAAAAATATCTGTAAAATTTATTAATAAAACAAGTTAATTATTTGAATAAAAAAATGAAAGTTAAACTCTACAAATTAAACAGTATAATATATTTTTATTATTTGGTAGATAATACTTCAACTCTTCTTAAATCTACCTTTAGTCACGTAATACAACTTTATTTAATAAGACCCTTGTTAGAAAGTTGTTCTATTAGTAAAGTATTATATTAATAGTTAATTTTTTTAAGTTGTATAGCATTAATCCCAGACATAATCAAATTCAAATTAGAGCTGATAATTTTCTACAATGATAAATTGTTAATTTTGTTTGTGACAAATTCAAATTCTGGAAATTTTTGTGCATTAAAATTTATAATTTTTGTGTGAATTCCGTGTTACATAGTTATTTATAAATTTTGTATTAGTTATATAAAAATCTTGAATATTTTGCAATTAATTTTCGTTTAGTCTTCAGATTATTTAGGATATTAAGCAAAAATTTTCACCCAACCATGCTTGTAACTCAGGTTTATTTATTGTCAGGAATCAGGAATAATGAAATGTTGTGTTTTACAAAATGTCTCAAAAATCTCAAAATTTTATAAAAATCACAAAATTTGTATAGTTTCATTTCAAAATTTGATAAATTGGCTTGTTTTCATATAATTTTATAGAAGATCCCCAAAATTCCTGATCAGAATGCATCAGAATCCTGGTTAATAGAGCCAGAAATGATTAATTTTGCTTAGATCACTAAAAATTTATACTAATAAAATAGGAGCAGATCAAAATTTTAACAAAAGAAACTTGACAGGTCATAATCCCAACAAAAAAATCCTGACAATAAAAAATTCTAACAATCCTGACAACAAAAAAATCATTAAATCTATTTAAGTTAGATTAGTGTTAGGTGAGTGCCTAGGATAGAATTAGAGTGAGTGCCTGGCTAGGATTTGGTTTAGTTGATTTTATAGTCAAGGAAAGCTTTTTTTAATTGTCAGAATTTTTGATTGTCAGATTTTTTTTGTTGGGATTATGACCAGTTGGGATTTTGTTTGTTGGGATTTTGACCCAAACCCAATAAAATCATAGCTATTCATTAAGTGAAAAGTGCCCAGCTCTATAGAACCTATTAACTAGTAGGCCTAAAAGCTGACCCAAATTCTACCAGAAATTTTGAGAAGTGCTCTTAGTTTTTCTTTATATAGTATTCTTTTAGATAATGTCAAAATTTATCTAAAAAATCACTTAAACAATTATTTATGATGTATTTTAACTAGAATTGAATTATTATAAAAATTTTTTATATTGAACTTTGGGGTTTTTATATATTTATATAGCAATTGTTTTTTTTATTCTTTTATATAGAATTTTTTATAGTACATAAAAAAAAATTTTTTATTTATCATCACAAAATTTTATAAAATTCAAATTAACTCTTCAAATGATCCACAACAAATTACAAAATTTACTTTATATTGCTACAAAATTGCACAAAATTGTTTCAAATTGATCACAAAAAATCACAAAATTTACTTTATCCCACCACAAAATTTATGTTATTCCACTACAAAAAATTATTGTCCCTGTGTCAAAAATAATGCTAAAATCAGATGATACTGAAATCCATATTATCTATATATCATCAGATTTTCTAAAATTTTCAAAAAATCATGTAAACAATCGATCTATCTACATAATCAAAACAATTTAAATGCAATAACTACCTAATGCTGTATAAATCGCAAATTACATTTTTGATACCAATATATAAGAGACCTTCTAACTGTACCAAAAAGGTGATCCTAACTCTAACCCTAACCATAAGACAAAAAGCATCTATAAAACCACTAACAAAAACATTTGTCTAAAGCTAGTATAAAAATAGTTTAGTTAAATCTAGTACAGTAGTATATTTTATTGTTAGGGTTAGGGTTGGGTTAGAATCGCCTTTTTGGTACAGTTAGAAAGTCTTTTATATATAGATATCAAGAATGCAATTCATGCAACATATAGGCATATATTGAATTAACCCCACTCTAATTGACTGGCTATACTGTTATAGCATTTGATTGTTTTGATTAATAGTATAAATCGATTGTCACGATTTTTAAAAATTTTAGGAAATCCATTGCATATGGAGATTATGTGGATTTTAGCATCATCCAATTTCAGCATCACCAAGATTTATTTTCTTGTCAGAACTTTTCAGAAGTTATATTTTTAGAACCTTGTGTAGTTTACAACATCTAAAGACTAAAACATGTGACTTGTTCTATTTTAAAAAATTTTATATTGAAATTTACTATTTTTTTGATTTCTTGTATTTTGATTGGTCAAAATATTTTTTCAAAAATTTTTTTTAATTAAAATAACAAATTAGCCAATAGCAAGCGGCCAAAACATATGGCTTGTCCATTTTCATTAATTTTTTAATGCATCATATAAAAATTAAGCATCTTTAAAGTAATATAAATCAAAAATATATAATAATTATTTTAAAAATAAAGTGCTAAGTTGTAGCAAATTAGCTTGGCTACAATTTAGCAGCTTTCTTTTTTCATATCTTCTGTATATCAAGAGCTATTAATTTTTGAAAATATTTTAGTCTTTAGGTATCACGCACTGTACCTATAAAAAAAACTAAATAATTTATAAATCTCTACTTTCTGTAGCAATTCTGTGCTATTCTTAATACATTCTGTGTTTACAACCTAATTTGTGATTTCTGCGGCATTCCATGAAATGCAGAAAATCATTGGCCCTAATTCAGATGTCTTGAAAAATGAATTATCTGTTATTATTTACACTGGTGCGCATTTCATGCATTTAACTAAAATCGCTTCTACCGTTTCTTTATCCGATAATTTTACTTGACAATGAACAAACAGCAATCAGCAATATTATATCTGAAATCATTAGTCTCAAAAAGAAATTTGAAACAAGTAAAAATATAGAAACGATTCAAGAAATTCAAGAAAATGTTCAAAAATGGGAGGATGCTATGAATAAAAAAGCAAACAAACAAGAAATGAATTGAAAGGTATGTCTTATTTGTGTATTAAATTTACATGATATTATTTTTGCCATCATAATTTATTATAATTGTTTAATCGCGCATTAAATTGACATAATACTATTTAATCATTATTATTTTGAAAGCCCTGAGAAAGTTGAAAGCCTTAAATCTAATGCAAAAACTGAAAAAGGTCTAATGATCAAAATGAACATGATTTTAACGATCTTAAAACCTGTTTTAAAAAAAATCTATTACGAATTTAAATAAAGAAACAAAATATTTATTTTTTTGTTGTTACATTAATAAGCGCGTTGTATCTTAGTATTATTGCAATTTCCTTGACCTAGAATTTTTTTTTCGAGATTACTGCTCTGTAGACTATTTCGAAACATTGCAAGCCGAATTATATGAATTGGAGCATGCCAATGTTGAATATCTTGTTTTACCAAAACAGGATACTATATCGTAAATTATCTAGGATACTGCCTCCGAATGTATGCTCATTTACTTTTTTGAAAATTTTAATTTTTATAATAATATTTTAAAGTAAATAAGCATGTTTGGAGTAGTCCTCTTTATTCCTTTGTTTCATTTGATATTTGCAGTTTAACCTATACTTGAATTTATACTTGAATTTCAGACTTCAACTTCATGTTTATCGTTCCTTGGGCATTCAATTCTTTGAGGATAAAGAAACTCGTAAACTGGAAGCAAAAGTTGATAATGTTAATTTAAACATTTAATTTCGTGTTAAGAATACACTAATATAATTTTCATTCAAATAGAAGGACTTGATGGTGTTCACACGTATAGATGCTGGTGAAATGTGGCGAAATGTGGTAAAATAGTTTCACCACTATTGGTGAAATTGGTGGTGAATTGTTAATTTCACTAGCATTTTTATTCACACAGTATTTGTTGATGGTAGGCATAGTCCACACTTCATTGCAAACTATTTATGAGAATTATTGACCGGATCTCTATAACTACTAGAGTTACAAGTGAAACTAATCTTCACTGGTACATGAAACTGGTGCACTGATAGTTATAGCACCGATGGTCCTGGTTGAAACTAATTAGTTTCACTAACTACTCTAATAACTACACTCTAATCCTAAAAAGATTCTCTGGTTATATCGAGTATATTTCTTTATTTTTTGTTTTTTTTAAGTTTAGAGGCCGTGTGCTATGGCTAAGATTTTATTATGAGTTATAGTGATATAATATTTGTTACATGAATGAGGATACAACTAGCCACACATGCACTTTTGGTGCCTAATTTAAGTAGTCCGCCCGAAGGTTCTACACTAGCTGCCATACCTACAACCCAACTACGGGAATTGTCTATTTAAACCCTCTGGTTCATGGTCCTCCTATTACTACCGACGCACTACATTTTAATTCTTTATTTTTTGTAAATAAAAAATTTTTTTTTATCTATTTCATATGATCTAAGATTAATTTTATGGGCTTAAATAGTTATAATCTCAATCTCAAATCTTTAACTTCAAAATTGATCTGTTTTAAAAATTTTTTTTTGAAAAAAATTATACATATTTTATCAAAATTTCTAAGTGCACTTTTAGAAATTAAATCATATAATTTGTATAAACTATAGTATGTATATAGAACTAAAATATGCTGCGTACTTATAACAATTTGTAAGAAATATGCATTTATACAGTAGAAAGTATATTTAGCACCAAGTTTCGAGTTTAAGAACTAAAGAAAGCCAAGCTTCGTTAAAAGAACAAGCTTGTTAAAAAACAAGCTTCGTTGAAGAACAACCTGCTTCTGTATGGGAGGTGCAGGAGAGAACATGGTTGGGGTATAATACGGGATCTCGGTGCTAATCAAAAGATACAGGTGCTACACTTGATCACCTAAGCTTTTCTTTGCTTGGGTGGCTTCTATTCTGTTAGTGCCGAATCTCTATTGTACTTTCCCAACCAAAGAGACACACCTCTATGTGATGGTTGGGATGAGTAAAAGAAATAATTTCTGAAACTAAGTGTCTCCAAAACTTTTATTAAATTCGTTATTTGTATATTTTGTTTAGTGCATAAAAGTTTATTAAACTAGGCTAATGCGTAGCATTATTTGTATGTTAATCATATTACACAAATGCGTTAAATATAGACACGCGTGCAGACAGACAAAAAATTTCCAAATTCCATTTCTAATAAGATTTACAACATATATATGCAAGTATATCAAAAAAGTAAAGTTTGGCAAGATTTTTACAATTGAAGCACATCAGGAAGGTAGTTTTTGTTGGGTCCGTCGCTACACTCCGGCCAATTAATAAAAAAAATATATTACTTTTAAAACCAAAAATATATTTATGTATTTAAAAAGTTTTTATTATTTTCGATTATATATTGTAATAAATCTAATAAAATTAATAAAATTTAATAAAAGTGAATTTTATGTGCGAACCTATAAAAATATCTAATGTGTTTATAAATGTAACTTTTTTTTATTAAAAAAAAAATACATAGTTTGGTATTTTAAATATTTTCTATATGCATCGATAAAGTCATAATAACACGATAAAACAACGTAATCATCATTAATTAAAAAATGATTGCTTTATAACAAATTGTTATTAATTTTAAATTTATGAATAATAAAGATCGGAAAAATAAAAATAGTTATGATCTGTGAAACCGAGAGCACCAGGATGTAGGTGAGATTTTCTGGGTCATGTGACAGCCCGATCTCCGATCAAGGCCGAAATCACGTGACCTCATGTAATCCAATAAACTGCCCCGGATCGTTACGTCCTTAAAATATACCCGGGGTATAGATACTATCACGTGCTAACCCTAACGCAGCTAAATAAACAATGTTCTCGCGTCTACTTATTTGTGCAGGTAATACAAACTCCTGAAAAGAATAACCAATCGAAGAGGACTATTCCAGATCAGCCCAGCCTAACGAAGAATTCACACATGTAAAAGAAAAAAAAGCAAAAACTAATGTTTAAATCGACCTCGGTGCACTAATTAAAAATTAGGGAATTAAGTTTTACATACAATAAGCATCATTCTAACCTCATAGCCTCTAACGTTAAGGCCCTAACCCTAAATTATTATCTCGCGCGCTTAGTTTATTTATAAAATCGGATTTTGTATTACTTGCATAAATCATTACACGACCAATGCAACGTTCGTTTTGTCAAAATGTAAGCAAGCACCATTCATGCACTAACAAAGTTTTCCTTGAGCGATTTTACAAGTACTAACTGGAATATAAACCCTAACTTTATCATAATGAAAATTTCATTACGATATTACTCGTACTTATTTGGTGGCAATACTCCGAAGGCATGTAATTTAAATTTTTTTTTAATTAAATTTATTTTATTTTTTTTTTTATTGAATGCTGCCAAATTAAAGCCGGGAAGTGAATACTTAAGTTTTCACTATGACGATAATATTACACAATTAAATCACAAATACAATCAGTTCGCCATAGTGAAAATTTAAATATTCATATCCAGGTTTTAATATGACATTATTATTATTTTTTTTTTTTAGAACTATAAAAACAAACAAAATGGAACAAGAATCGATACGAAATGGAACAAGAAAACGGGATGGCCAAATGCCAAAAGATCAGAGGAAAGTAGATACGAAGGTTCATCAACCAAACGTCAAAGATCGGAGGAAAGTACACAAAAATTTCACCAACCAAACGTTGACAGTTCAGAGGAAAAAGTTCACACGAAATTCAACTACCAAATGCTAAAAAATCTGAGGAAAGTCCACATAAAAATTTACCAAAAAAAACGCCGAAAATTCAGAAAAAAGTCCAATGAAAATTCCCTTACCTACACTAGAAGAAAAGTCCACAAGAACACATTTCTGCATATTTTTGATAATAAATGAATTCCTTATTTTCGTCTTTTTCAACTCCAGTTCCGTATTAATGACAATATCTAACATTACGTGTTCTTTAAGCATCTCCCATCTTAGCAGATTTTTGGTAATAAATGGGCATAACCCAATTTCGCTGACAACCATTTCACTGACAAACAAATTTGACCCGATTTAGGGTTAGGGTTGGCTTACTTTATGGTTAGCATTGCGTACAGTAGATCGTCGATAAAATGGATGTCGGCGAAATCTACCAAAACCAAATAAATGAATGCCTTATTTTCGTCTTTTTCAACTCCAGTTCCGAATTGATAAAAATATCCAATACTTTGTGTTCCTGCAGCATTCTCTATCTCAGCAGATAAGTTCACCAACCAACCGCCGAAAGACCAGAGTAAGGTGGACACGAACTTCATCAACAAATGTCGAAAGACCGGAGAAAAGTTTGCAAAAAGGTTTCCAACCAAACGTTGGAAATTTCAGAAAAAAGTACTGAAAACCCGGAGGAAAGTCCACAGGCAAATTAACCAAAAAAACGCCGAAAAATTCAATGAAAATTTATCTACTAAGTGTCGAAAAACCGGAAGAAATCCACAGGAAATTAACCAAATACACAAAGTTCAGAATAAATTAGGAGAAAAAAAAAATCCCACTTGAAAGTTCACCTACCAAACGCTAAAAACCAGAGAGAAGTCCGCAGGAAAATTCACCTACCAAACGACCAGTTCGCCTACTTATCAAACGTCAAAAGACCAGCATAAAAATTTACCGACCACACATAAAAAAACGTTCAAGAGAAAGTCCACATGAACCACCTACCACGAAAAAAAACCACCAAACTCGACGACACCAACAACGAAAAAGAGCCACCAAACTCAATGGTATCAGTCTCCAAACATAACGACACCAGTTACAAAAAAATATACCGAACTGGACAACACCTACGACGAAAGAAGATAAACCAGTGGACGACAAAAAAAAAAAACAAAATAGAGGGGAGACAAAAAAAAATCCAGATGCATATTTTTATCTACATCGTGTAACCAGAGATCATCACCTCGGTTAAAGTAGGTCGGAGATCGTTTTTCACGTGACCCAGAAAATCTCACCTACATCCTGTATCTTTCTGTGAAACCTGCTAAATTTTAGAGAATTTTCACAGTTTTTTATTTGACTATGACAAGTAGGCTTTTTTTTTTGGCTGAAACTAAAGTATCCTGGTAAAAAAAAAAAATAAAGAAATTTTAAATAAAGAAAATTTCTATTAATAATTTAATTTTAAAATGTAAATAATTTTAAATATATTAATAATAAATTGTATTCATAATAAAATTTGAAATTATAATCGTAAAAAAAAATTTGTCAATTTTTTAATATTTTCTGACTTTAATAAATTAAATTTGTGGAAGCTGTAGATATTACTAAAATATTTATAAAAGAAGCTAATGATTAGTGATTGGACCCGTTTAAAAAAACATGACCCGGGTTACCTGGCGGGTTGACCTGCGGGTCACCCGGGTGATCGATGGGTCACCCGGGTCTACGGGTGACCCGTTCAACCCGGGTCAAAATCATATTGAGTATCAGATATATATATGTATTATGTATACTACACTTCTTTTTTTTTGAGATTCGTACTAAAACTAGTTCTTCGACTCTTTTTAATAAAAAATTTCAAGCATGCATTCGAGCTTTATTTAAGCAAATTCGGCTTTTAAGGTAAAATACATTATAATAATTTATTGTAAAAAAAAAGCTAAACGTATATGATATGGTTAATATTAATTTATTGTAAAAAAAAAAGCTAAATGTATATGTATGGTTAATATTTCTATAATAAAAAAAAATCAAAAGTTGTATTTTAATTCCAAGCATTTTTGCAATACAAAGCATTGCGTTTAACAAATAATAATTTGTTAACTAATTCAGGACTTAAACGGGTTCTCTTGGTGGTAATTTGATTCCCTGCGTCGGAAAAAAGCCGTTCACTTGGAACGGAAGTAGCAGGAATTGACAAATATTTACGTGCTACCTTGCTTAGGACTGGAAAGGTTTGTTGGTTAGAATGCCACCACTTATATACATCAGTAGTTTCATGTTGCACCGGTGTAACTGATTCATTCAAATAATTATCAACTTCAATTTCATGATTTATTGGATTTTCATCGCGACTAAATATTTTTTTCATAAAAGAAGGTGTGGGTGAAGAGCCTTCTGCCTCAACTTCAGTATTCATCTCATCAGCTGCAGCTACGTATTGCCAAGTTTTAAATTCATTACGTAGCTTATTAATAGTTCTATTTCGCATTTCAGTTGACCACATTTTCATTGACTTCAACCGTGGATCCAACAAGGTGGCGATTAGCCTGATATCTTCTGAATCTTGCCAATAATGCCAAAGAGAATCGTATATAACTCCCCGAACTCTTGAGATTATTGCCTCATTAGAGTCTGGTGACAGCGGTTTGAGGTTAGTTGATTCATTATCAGAACCTTCTTCAGATACTTCATCTAAAATAAAAATTGAAAAAAA
>QKWP01000096.1:289725-303145 GCA_003550325.1 Gigaspora rosea | reverse complement strand
TTTTTTTTTTTTTTTTTTTTTTTTTTTTTTTTTTATCTGGTGTTCCGGGTTGAAATTTTTGTGATGCGATCAAAACACTATGTAATCATTAAAGATCTGCTAATCGTCATATATCGTTTCAAATAATTACGATTATAACCGATTTATAGATATATAACGATTTAATATAAAAAATGATATATATCGATTTTTATCCAATTAATCTATATATAATGATATTTTATAATCGATATAAAACGATTAAGTGCTATATATCGATCAATATCTATATATATAAATTTCCTGATGTAACCAACTAATTGATTAATTTCGATTTCGATTTGTATCACTAGCCGCAGGTTAATCTACGGGTTGACCCGCGGGTCAACCTGTGGGTCAACCACCCGGGTCGCTACAACTCAACCTGGGTCACCCGACCCACCCGCGGGTGACCCGGGTGGTGCCACCCGGGTCCAATCACTACTAATGATGACATAATGCAAACAAACCGATTGTTAAAAGAGCTTTTCGGAATAATAATCATTAAACAAACTTGAAAATTCAGATCTCAGGAAATTCAAACTTGTAAAAAAAGGAAAACCGCTAAAAAATCGTAAGATTAAAGCAAATAAAGATAATAAATAGTTATACGACCTTTGTTTAATATTAAAAAGAAAAATAATTTTATTTTCTTGTAGTTATATTTGCAGTATATGGGGTCTTTGCCTTGAAAATGACCTTATAGGACTATATAGATCTTAAGAATAAAAATTAAAATTTCTAGCCATCCAATAATCCAATTCAAATAAACTTTTTTTTATTTTGTAGAGCTTAGTGAGTTTTACAAAATAAAAAAAAAGATGTTGTAGATGGATTCTGATTTCTGGGTGGGCTTTGGATTTAGAATTATGATTTGTTTATTTGTTTTTTACATTATGACGAATTTATAAAATTAAGCTAAAATTCGGTCACCAAGTCCAAGTCTCTGATTATTAAAATTAAATTTTAGGCGCCAAATTACATATTAATAAATCGATACCGAACCCTGAAAAATTTTTTTGAACCTCTGATCTATACTGATAATATGTCTAATCCATCTTAGTCACTTTGACGTATACATTATACATAAAAATTTATTATATTGAATTTGTGGTCAAATTTTCAGATTTTGGGTTACTTTATAAACTCGTCTTTGATCGGTTAGAGCTTATGTTATATCTATGTTTTTTCAATATCGACTGTTATTTATTTGGTCTCAACTACTATGCTACTAGATGCATCCTGTGAAATGCGAACCTTGTTTTTTTAAAAAATTAATCTAAATAAATAAAGATTGCAGCAGTGAGGACTTTGTATTTTTCGGAAATGCACGGGTCTGATTATGAGGTAGTTGACCAATCATAAAACAGTTTTTATCCACGTGATACACTTTCAATGAAAACAGATAGATAATCGTTAAACATATTACAATTTCTTTCGTAACTTCGAAGCAAACTAACTTGCATTATAAATGAATAAAACTATTCACCCAGGTTAAAATATAGCTTATAAACACAAGAGCTTTATTAAAAAGTTTCTTATAACAAGTTACACGCCCTTTATTCCCATTTTTTATACTTCATCTATAATTAACAAAACTATACTATCGCATATATAAAATAAATCAAATGTCTTATAGAGAATACATATAACTTTCGAAACTTTTGAAAACAGTCTATATAAATTTATAAATGAAAAAAACAAGTCAATTTTTGGATAACAAAAAGAAAAAAGACGAAAAAAAACAAAAAAACGACATTAAAAGTTTATAAAGATATATTTTTATTGTCTTCTGCTATACAGTAGACAATACTTCAACTCTTAGTATATCTACCTTTTATTGCGTGATTCGGCGTGATTCACTGTGATTCAACAAAGAGACGCCTGCTAGGAAGTTCTTTTGTTAATAAAGTGTTGTATCGATTGTTATGTTTTTTTTAAGTTTGCTTAGACCCGAAAAATTCTAGTTTTACAGTACTACGACATATAAATACTTGTGTAACGTCGATCCCGGAAATCATCGGAAACAAAAGTCCCCCCTGCTAAAGATCGCAGTTAACAATTTAAGCCGTTTTCCTTCACGTGCTCATCAGCCTGTATCGAAATCATCCTATTGGATAATTGTTTGTTGTTGTTACACAAGAAATCTGGTTTATAAATACGCAAGTTTTTACCCACGCTTTGAAGATATGGCCTCTACTCGCTCCGAAGATATACCGTCTTCGTGGGAGCTCGCTCCGATGATATACCGTCTTCGTGGGAGTTCGCTCCAAAGATACTGTTATGCCTAACAGTTGTCTTTGTTGATTTATGTGTTCGCTTGGACAGCGTTACCCAAATAGCCCGTCTTTTCTCTTATCTTCTCTTTTGACGGACCAATAAGAGAGATAAGGGGAGGTGTTTTTGTCTTTTTTTCTTCTCTTTTCACCTTCCAATTTGGGTTCGCTCTAATAAACAAAAAAAAAAATAATAATTTGAGAAACTTCATATCTATGATGATAATATGATGATAATTTTATTAATGCCTTTTAGGCTCACATCTATAAATTCTGATATATGAAGTTTGTAGTTTTAATGCAACCAAAATAAAAAATAAGTGACTTATATATACTTTTTTTTTTTTTAATCTCTATTTTATAGTTGCTTGTATCTTTTCGTCGAGAAACTTTGGTAAGCTTATTTGTTTTCCTTTTTTTTTTTTTTTTTTTTTATTTATTTTTTCATTTTACTCACATAGTTCTTTATTGTTGGTAACATCATTTTTGGTGATTTTGGAATTTTTGAGAGCCCACTTACGGGAACAAAAATGGACGTAAGATTTTTTTATAGTGATAAAAAAGTTTTTACTATTTTATAACGCGAAAAATTCATTACAATTATGAATTTACTAGAAATCTAATAGAAGTAAATTCAAGTGAAGTCGAGCAAAGTCGAACATACGTATGAAACTGAATTTTGTTGGTTTTGTATGGTTACTTAGTTATAGAATTTCTTGTTTACATAGTAATATAATATATGTGTTATCTTATAATTTATTAATAAAGTTAATTTTGCAAGAGTAATTTTCGTATGTAGTTAAAAAAGAGTTGATTATCATGTTATGCTCACACCTAAGTTAATAAAATTTATCTTATCGGTTTTTTAACCAAAACTTTTTACGTTATTACCACCTAGCCAAATAATTTACATGTTAATTCATATCTACTACTGTCAAGCCTGTTTCAAATACACAGTAAAACTTAAAATAATTTTCAATATATAGTATTTAAAAAGTTTATTTGAATTGGATTACTGGATGGCTAGAAACTTTTAATTTTTTATTCATAAGATCTACATAGTACCATAAGGTTATTTTCAAGGCAAAAACACCATATATGTTTCGAGATGCTTTAGTACGTAATTATCATTTGACGCATTGCACTTTTTTAATATGAATAGTTTACTTACTGTAAGAAAACACCTACATTTACTTGTTGATGGAATTTATTATTTTTGTAATTAATTCTAAAGGTATATTTTACATCATATCTTAATGTCTATATAGCATTTCAATTGTAGTACAGTTACAGACTAATAACATCTTAAACTGGCTTAGAACTACAGTATACAAATATATAAGAGATCCGGAGGGCTGCATTTTAATTAATTTTTATGCACGTGTTTATTTCACAAGATTATAAAAACAATCAATCAAAATTATCAAAATTCAAAATTTGTTAACACGTTGACATCAGGTATTAGTGTCTTTGGTTGTCACTGCTGAAGCTGGAAATTTTGATTATTTTAATATAAGATTTTCAAAAAGTTTTGGGGTATATTTTCTTAATTTTTTTTTTTTAATAGTTAAACTTTAGGTCTAGTTTTTATAATAAAAGCGTATAAGTGGATTTTGGTAGGGTTTATATTTTTAAATCGAGGCACCTAATTTCCAGCTTCAACCATTTCCAACTTCAGATGCGACAAATACTAATACCGGTATAAAATATTCAAGTATTTTAACTTAGGTTTAAAAAACAACATACATGCAAATTATGCAAAGTCGTGATTATGTATTAAAATCATTTTGTTATTAAAAATTATAAATAAAAAAAAAAAAAAAAAAGAAATCTTTATAATAATAAATATTTCATAAAATGTTCAAATTTATGAAAAATTAATTTATAATTTTGCTTCAATCTTGTCGTCATCATCAAATGTAGCCACTGAAGTTCTCTTACTAAATGGATGCTATATATATATATATGAAATTAGTAATTACTATTAAATATATTAATAAACAATTACAAAATCTTAAATAATTTACCTGTACTTTGGCTACAAAAACCTTATTATCAGCCTCTCGAAGATCCAAAGGAACATAAGATCTAACGCTAGGACCAACATAAACTTGTCTCGGCCTCCAAATTTTAGATTCTTTATCTTCTAATGATTCCTTCCAATGAGCTAACCATCCTGCAACTCGTGGAATTGCTAAAAATAATAAATAAATAAATAAATATTTAAATGTTTTAAATGCATAATAAATAAGTAAATAATCAAATACTTATAAAAAAATTTTACCAAATAACACAGGAAACATGTCAGTAGGAAAACCCATGGCTTTATAAATTAATCCAGAGTAAAAATCAACATTTGGATAAAGTTTTCGTTTTATAAAATATTCATCTTCTAAAGCAATTTTTTCCAATCCCATTGCAACATCTATAAGAGGTTCACGGCCACAAACATCAAATACCTGAACATAAAAAAAAATGGATAGATAATTAAAATAATGAATCATGAAATATTAAATAAAAAAAAAAAAGGGGTATTACCTCATAAGCAATTTTTCTAATAATTTTTGCTCTTGGGTCATAATTTTTATAAATTCTATGACCAAAACCAAATAATTTTCTTTTTCTTTCTTTAACTTCTTGTAAGAAAACAGGCACTTTATCAAGTGAGCCAATTTCTTCTAACATTCTCAATACAGCTTCATTAGCACCACCATGAAGCGGACCATATAAGGCAGCAGCAGCACCAGATATAGCACTATAAGGATCAACAAGTGATGAACCAATGTGACGCATCGCAGCTGTTGAACAATTAAGCTCATGATCTAAAAATTAATAAAAAAAAGTAATTGTTAAACTACATAATATCAGGTATAGAGAAATAATTAATATTATACTCACCAGCATGAAGAATGAATAAAATATCAAGAGCCCTAGCTAATTTTGGATTTGGTTTATAATTTTTTTCGGACAATTGATCGAGCATATATAAAAAATTTTCTGTATAAGAAAGATTATTTTGGGGAACGTTGTAACTTCTAGATGATTGTAATAAATAAATAGAATTGAATTTAGAAATATACTTTTAAGGGATTTACATGAATTTTTATATGTATAAAAAAAAAAAAAAAAAATCTATAAATAAATCTATAAATAAATGATAAAAAAAAACCAACTTACCGACCAATGCGATGACGATATGCCATGCTATGTAGTATAAAAAGAAAACCGATTAAAACCTTTTGTATGAAAATGCAGAAAGAAAGTCAAACTGTATAGTAAACTTACGCAGCCAATGTTGGTGTTTTACCCAGGAGTCTGTATATTTGTTTGTTCCTAACTCTCTCATCTTGTATAAATAAATTTGAACCCTGTTTGATAAGTTTATATATATTATTATATTAATTTAGTAATAATAAATTATATATAATAAGTATAAAATAATACCTATTATAGTTTGAAACTGAATTTATTTTTCATATTCAAAACCGGGTTTAAACGGTTTTAAAATATGAAAAATAAAACCGATTCCAAAACACTAGTAACACCTACAGCTAAGGCCGGATTAGCATCCGGATGAAAAGTACTCATTGCAGAAATACAACTGATAAACATTCCCATAGGGTGAGCGTCATAATTGAATTTGCGCATTAATTCAGTTACGTTGAAATGTACAAAAGTATGATGCATAACTTCGTGAGAGAAAGAAGCATATTGATGTTTCGATGGAAGTTCCCCATAAATAAGAAGATAAGCAACTTCAAGGTAAGTGGATTTCTCTGCCAATTGCTCAATCGGGTAACCACTTGAGAAAACAACCGCGCAATATCAGTATAATATACCAAATAGTTATTATTAAAAGTATTATCTTACCGGTAACGTAGAGCCCCGGTATCACCATTAATGTATGTAATCTTGGAATATGCGACAGCGGTGTTTTGGAAAGCTAAAATTTGTAATATCAAACAAAGATTTTTAACGTACAGCATGAGAAATATAACTAAATAATGAATAATGAATATGGAAAAGTTAATTACCCGGATCGAATACTCTGTTAATGCAGAATAAAATAGCATATTAAATTAAAAATCAAAATATTATTAATAAAAATGATTTGTAGATTAAAAATATTAGTAACGAACTTCAATCCTTTTCCACTTTCATCTTCTTCACGAGAACCTGGTGCTGGATCAGATTTTATTTCTTTAAATTTAAGGGCAGATATTGTGTTATTTGTTATTGGAATTTCATAAAGCTTATTAGTTCGGTTATCTAACACCGTCAGGGACTGTGTATTGGTACTGAGCAAAAAAAGGAGCGATAATATTAAGAATAATAAATACATAGCAAAACTCAAACTATATAACGTTTTTTTACCTTCTTGGCAAAACAACAACAGATGTTGGCTGTGCTTGTATTTTTCCATCACTTTTAGTAGGAGTAGGCAAAATCCAAGACACACCCGAAGTTTTGTCAGTCAAGACAAGTTCCTTGTCTCTTATAAAAAATTGAGAATAAGATTTAACATTTTTAGATAGTTTATTTTCTGAATTCTCAAAGTTATTTTACAATTAAATACTCACTTTTTAGTTTTGCTCACTTCGTCGTCTTTATGCATTATGTCAATTAAAGAATTATTTTCACTTTTCGACGGTACAGTTTTTATATTTTCCAAAGATCAAGATTATCTGTACCAGCATGAAGATCATCAGACTTTCCTATCAAAATTTCCCAAATAGGTAATCCTGATAAGATAAATTAAATTGTTTTTTTTTATCTTATCTAAGAAATATGCATAGCGATAACAGGTATATATTTGTTTGATACTGAATAAGGTTGTGTTACGAAAATTACAAACTTACAATATAATTTTACTGTAATGTAAATTTTAAACATACCAGCCAGACACGTCAAATCACATGTGAATCGTATTATAATATATTATAATACTATTATAACAGATAATATCAGATATAACTGATAACGTTTCTTACAAATTACGTGAAAACAAATTTACCGAAACTTAAAATTAACTACCGAAATTAATTTAACAGTTTAAAAAAATCAACAGTTATTAACAGTTAAGATTAGTGAAAATTAAAATTTAGATACAGTATATAGTTACTATGTTACAATCAGTAATGCCAACATGCTTTGTTATATAATTTATATAATTTATAAAAATAGTTATAACTATCTGCTATCGCTATAGTTTAAAATATTGATTAATTAAAATTAAATTACCGTTACTTTGTTATCAAATTTAATGTCAAACATAAAACTATATAGAAACTATTGGAAAAAGCTCTTGGAATTATGCAGAATGCATTGACTTATTTGGTTAAGTTTCGTAATTATTGTAAAGAACCTTACGACAAAGAGTTTGGTTTAATAAATTTAAAATTTTATACAAACCTAAAAAGTACGATTGATCAACAGCATGCCGCGATACTGCCGCGATTTGGAGTAATGCTACACAATCAGAAAGAACGTTTACCGCTTAAAATTTCGTATAAGAAAGCACTTTTATGCACTAACAAAAAGTTTTTCTCGAGCGATGTTTTAGTTATAATATATACTTTTGATATCTAATTTAAGTAGTTACTGCAACCCAATTACAGAAATTGCCTATTTAAACTTATTAGCTTTTTGTCTTTTTTGCTAATTTTTTTTCTTGATTTATTAAAACATTATATATTAGTCAGTTTAGATTTTATTTTTATACTTTGAGAACTAATTTATTCTTGTTAAAAATTTTCTAAAGCAATTCTTATTCTATTTTTGAGTATTATCGAATCTCAATAACTTGTGTATATTATTAACCAGCAAAAAGGTTCGCACCTCAAATAGTTATTAGTAAACTTTTTTTTTTTTTTTACTAGATAATTTTTAATATTTTTAATTTATTAAAGGTGATAAGTAAGGTCAAATCCGGATAAATCCGTCATCCGTTTATCCTTATTTCCCAGATAATCTTGATTGATAATCGGATAATTATCCGGGATATCAATAGCAGATAGTAAACGGATATCCTCTATCCGTTATTCGAGTATCCGATCGGACAAATGATATTCGGATTGGAACTCTTAATTAGGATTAATTAATAAAATATAATTATTTAAATTTTATTTATAATAATTTTTTTAAAAAAATTTATTGTAAAATTTATTATATAAATTTAATAGCCATTTTTATATATTTTATAAAGTAAAAATTTATTGCTGATAAAAGCATGGTCTCACCTTTAATATTAATATACATATATATATTTATTTATTTATTTATATTGCTGACTTTAATGACTAATTTTTTAACAACTAATGATCCAATTGTGCCCAAATTTTGATCATATGTTCATTATATGCACACTAATGTACTTGTATAGACAAACAAACTTCATACTTTTTTTGAAAATATTTAAAATAAATTTTTTTTTTAAAAAAAACTTTTTTTTTATTCAATTCAAAACATTAAATATAATAAATTGTTAAAATAAAATTATATAATAATAAAAATAATAAAAAAATAAATTATACCCTACTTTATTTTATATAACAAAATTAGAAATATTTAATTAAAATTTATAAAGTTTTATTTAGTACAAAAATTAAATACATTTTTAAAATATAAACCTTTTTGTATCAGACCATACTTGCAATTAAAGATTACTTTAAACTATTACTATTATTTATTTTTATTTTTATAAAGTTTGCTAAACCCTAGTAGTATTTACATATCTATTCATTTTTAATTTATAAATTATCTATTTTTACTAGTCTTTTAATTTGTAATTTAAAAAGATAGATCTATTAAACTTTATTTTATAGTTATTTTACTTCTAATATATACTTTTGTAGTATATTTAGTAATTAAATTAGAGTTTGGAACTAGGTCAAGCAAAATCAGGTTAACTACAGTTGGTTGGCTCATCCAGTTAATAATATGGCAACCCGGTTGAAAATGGGTAAGGACAGCAATTTATTAGTTCTAAGCAAATTTAAGATTGCAAATGACAAATTGATAATTTTGCATAAATTTGTATAATAACACCCATTTCTGGACTGCATCTGTAAAAACAAATATATATATAATTTAATTTATATTTTACTGTATAAAGCAAATATATCTAATAGACGATCCCTCGTACCAAATTTTCCACTAAGAACTGACCTATGAAAACTTTGAAGTTAATATTTTTGTACATAACAAAAACTTTATCTTGGATAAAGGGTTTCAGATCAAATGTGAAAAAGCTGAAATAGAGCTGAAAAAGATCTCTCCTTTTGAGTTTGGCTCTCTGAATAGAAGACTTCGTTACTATAAAAGATGTAGTAGGGCAACAACCCTGAAGTTTTTTGTCAAAAGCTACAGATGCTTAGGCAGAAGTAGACTTTTGGTCAGATATATTATTCTTCAAAGTATAAAACTTATGCTCTTTTCAAGTTTGGTACCTTCGATATTTCTCCTTGGGCTTTTTGAAATTTCACCAAAAAGTAGAAAATCCAGCTTACCTCTCCAAAAGATCGACAATGTTTACTTTATCCAAATTGGAAAAGGCACCTACCATTTGGGTTCAAGTCACGAGTGAGTTTCAGGTAACTGAAATAAACAATGAATGATATATGAGGTTTTTTGTGAGATCAATTTGAAATGAAATTTCTTTTCAAAGATTCTTTTAGGCGTAGCCCCATATTATTTTAGTTTCTTTTTATTTTCTTATTTGTACATATAATACTTAGACGGGCGTTCCCTTGTGCAGTGTTATATAATTTTTATAGTCTGTTTCAGATTTTTTTTCAAATGTCTTTTTTAAGATGTCTTTTTTAGATTTAGGCTCTACTAAGTATTCACTTAGGTTAGACTTTATCGAAACAGAATTTTCTTTGTTCCTTTCATCTTTTATCTTTTATTTTGTTCAATTTTGGTTGTCATTATAGGTTTTTCGATGATTTCCCTTCTTTTATACTTTCTTTTTTTTCTTTTGTTTTTTGAGTTTTTTTTTTTTTTTGATAGTTTGATTATTCTCGCCATAAATACTAGGTAAGAGAAATTTAAAGAAGTTCTAATTTGATAAGGCTAGCCATAAGTTTCTAATTCTTCGAATTAGTGCGACGAAGCACATTTGGGCACCTACGAGGCAGCCAAGTGGGGTAAAAACTTATAAATTAGAAGGGGCATAGTAAAGATTTGATTTTGTAATCAGATTAAATTTTATTATAATTAATTCTAATAAAGTACTCACAAGCAGTGTTGTCATGGGACATGGACACGGACGGCGGACAGTCCAGGATGGGACGTCCGGGACATGTCCGCCCAGAATTTTTTTTGTCCCGGACATTTTGCGACTCAACACGTGATCATCTACCAATAAAATTCGTATAATTCCGCAATTTGATTGGTTTTACCCGGCGGACATGTATCATGTTGGGACATTATTGCGGACATGTCCCGGACGTCCCGTCCCGGACTGTCCGCGTCCCTGAAAAATCAGCGGGACAATGTCCGTGTACAACACTGCTCACAAGTCCGTCAAAGAGGACAAAAAAAAAAATATATATATATATATTTAATTACAAATTACGAACGCTAGTATATTTTATTTAATATGGGTGTGGTGACTTAGGGAAGTTGGTAAGTTGTCACCCCCAAGTAGCAGGTCTAGAGTTCAAATCCCACTGGCAACGCTTTTGAAAAATAGACCTGTGTTTTGGTAACTGTGTCTTGTCGATCGGTTGGGTACACTACCTGTAGTCCTTGGTTACCATCTTGAATGGGAGCTTTCGGGCAAAATTGTGTTTCATTACACAGACTAATCCAAGGAACCGGGGAAACAGAAACCCATTTGGCAAGTCCCGAGTGGAGAGGTAGCTAGACTTTCGACGGTACCAGGGAAAAGGATCTTAGTGGTGATTGACCAGAAAACTGGACGTGCAAGAGCCCCTATGGCAAAGAGGGCCCACCAACCTGGCCGCCGGAGTCGTACTGGAGAAAAAGGTCATGTGTTATAGAAGCATGAACCAAGGAAAGGGAGGTCTTAGGCACCTAAAGCCTGGCAGACCGATCCTTCTGGGCCAACTGGATTGGTAGTCTGGGATTACTGGGGAAAAGGATCCAAAGAGTGACTGACCGGGTACTAGGGTCTAGTGAACTCCACAAGGGCAGTAGTAGGTAATGGTAGTGGTTGCAGGGTAACCCCCTGACTGCAAGTTGTTTGCCTCGGTGAATGCGTAAGTTACCGAAAGTGTAAATGAATACCTATAGGGGACAGGTATCACTCCACCAGGTTTACCACAGGGGCAAATGTCCTCCAATAGGTGTTTGGCTAAAGCCTCAGGGTACTTTTAATAGTGAATTACTCGAAAGGGTATATTGGAAGAAACATTGAACATGGGTAGAAGCCAGAGAGTTTAAATAGACAATCCCCTAGTTGGGTTGCAGGTATGGCATCTAGTGTAGAACTTTCGGGCGGACTACTTAAATTAGACAACCAAAAGTTGTACGTGTGGCTAGTTGTACTTTCGTTATACAAATGTAATATGTGGCACAGTCATATTGACCAAGCCAACCCGTTTGGACCAATAAAGTGCTAGGGTACCTAAGTGGTCACCTTAATATTAAAAAAATATATATATATATTTTATTTAATATATTTAATATATTAATTATTAGCTAGAAAAATTATATCTAGCAAATCTATATTCCTTTTAAAAATAACATTTCACACACCAATTCTGGATCAAGGTTTGTATGTTTTGCTATAATGTTGTTTCCAATATTTGAAAACAAGCATTCAGATGATCTTTGAACATAGTAATTGTGTTTTGACTATTCTCTTTATTATAGGACTGTTCATTAATGTTTTTGTTTTGTACTATATTTATTTTATTATTAAAAATTTGTGATTGCAATAAATTACATATATAGTTTATTTAAATTTTAAAGAATTAAATATAATTACATTAAATTATAACATTATTTATCCAGTATGCTAAATTTATTAACTTCATTATATAGTATCATATTAATAATTAAATCGTAAGTAAAAAAATTTATGATTCGAAATTGAATTATTTGAGTAACGAGTTGACAAGTCTAGTCACTACCCTATACTAACCGATTTTACTTGAGTAACTAATTTCAAAGTTATACAGATAACCTGGGTGATGATTTTTCATTCGGTTTCAAACTCTATAAAAATTCTTAATTTTAATATTTATTTTGGTTTTAATTTTTTATTAATACTATTAAAAACAGTATTAGTACTTTAAATAACAAATAAGAGCATGCCATTTTTATATAATATTTCTTTACTAATAGTCTATCCTTCCTATCTATTCATAGTGTGATCTTAATGCTAATTGGCTGAATTATATTAAATATATGTATAATATATAAGGTAAATAGGGGTATTGTGGCCAGGTTAAAGTTTGTACTAATAAAATTTTTTTAATAAGCAAATAGATTTTTGTAGAATTTTTATTATTTGAACTATACTTAATAAAGAATAGATTACTGTAAAAAAATCTTTATATTATATATAGTTTTATAATATAAAACCTAAATTCTAGGGGGGGGGGGGTATTTTGACCAATTATTTGACAGCAAATAACTTTTGATCTACTGGTCTGTTTTGGATGCTTTTACTACCAAAATAACCATCTCAGTGAGATGATTTAAGCCAAAAAAATCAGGTGTAGCTTATTTTCGGGTTATACAGATTTTCAAAGATTTATGCCCGATAGTATAGGTTGCTTATTATCAGGTGTTATCATTCTCACGCATTTAAACTTGCACGAACAGGTTTTGCATGTATGTACATACTAAGAGCCAGCATGTGCATTATTAAACATAGTGTCTATACCATATTTAGCACTATATTTAATAACGCACATGCTAGCACTTGCATACATATACTAAGTATATATTATTTTTTAGTATTCTTTTTAACAGTTTTTTTTATTAAAATTTTATTTATTTATTTTTTTTATGGGTTTGAAAATTCCACGCACCTGTGCGGCTGTGCACCCGTTATCGACCAATCAAAATCGATCACATAAATATGTGATCAATCGGTTGTACCCGGCCAATCAACATTAATTGCAAATTTTATAAAAAAATTTTAAGATTTT